>JAADVW010000455.1:0-27916 GCA_023335875.1 Elongisporangium prolatum | reverse complement strand
GGCCGTGGTGCTCATGTACGCCATGATGGCTTGTGCCTGGCTCTTCCTATTCCTGCTGCCGCGCCAGAAGGCTGATACACAAGAGCTCATCCGCACAGGCGGCAGCAACAAGATCCTTGGAGGTCTTACCGTCCTTTACTTTTCGTTCGCGCTCGTGTGGTCCGTCATGGTCAACATCATGGCTATCTTCCCCAGCACATCGTGTCTTGTGATCGCTGGTGGCGCCGGCTGCTGATTCTCTTTAACGTGTCGCCACTTTTCTCTCAGCGTCTTGAGGCAAATATATCGTGTCAGTTCTTTCACTTTATGGCTCTCTTCTGTCCCAGTGGGCGATGGATTATGGGTGCAAACTATTTCGGATACTTCATGAAATATAACCGTTCCTTTCAAATTGTTCAAATGTGCGAGTGGGAATATTTCAGGTATCTTACGTAAATGACATTCAGAGTGAAAGGCAACTGACGTGCAACGCTGCCGTGAGCTCCCTCCCGCCTTGCATCGACGACTCTGGACCTCTTGATTGGGCCGGCCTCGCGGTATCACAAACGTCAAACTCCCACTGTTCGTCCACTCATCGTACTTACATTATAGAAAAGCGCGCGTGCCTAATCGTGCTGGTAATTGTGTGCACAGCCCAAATTAGAATAGATTAGCGCGAGATTAGAAGAGATGCACGCTTGAATGTGTACTGGTGCCTGCAAGATCAACATACACGTCCATGGCGACATCTGAGCCACAAGTTTTAGGTAAAGTGGTCCTTCACGCGGTCTTGAGCGTTACTGAACCATCTAGTTCTGGCCTCGAAATCAGATCAATTTAAATGACAGTTGGTGTTACTGACTTGTCGCTCACTCGCGGTCCGATCGTGAGTCCCCCGGCGCAGTGAGAAGAGCCTTGAGGCCTCCATGGGCAGCAACTGGGCCTGCTGTTGCTCGTTTTGTGCCGTGCGATTGAGCCGAGCTCTTGGTCTCATTCCTACTTTGGCCTCCTTCGACTCACATCTCTGGACGGAACCATGAGCAGCGCAATCGCGGGCAACATGGGCAAGCTCGACACGGCCCAGCGCGTGTCGTACCTCAGCAATGTCTCCGAGACGCCCAAGGACGGCCAGTACCAAGACGCCAAGACCCCGGGCGTGCTCGAAGATGGGGCTCTCCGTGCAGGTGGCGCCCCCAAGCTCTTCAGTAAAGACTACATCGGTCTTGTCGCCCAATACGCGGCAGTCGGTCTGGTCTACGGCACGCTGCCCGAGACGCTCTATCCGTTCCTCCAAGGGTACCTCAACTCCAGTGGCTCTACGTATGTCACGGCCGCCACACTCGTCGTGCTTCCGTGGTCCTTCAAAGTCTTCTATGGCATCCTCTCGGATTGTGTGCCGATCTTTGGCTACCGCCGTCGACCGTACATGCTCATCGGCTGGACGATCTGCTTCATCATGCTCTTGACCATGGCGAGCATGAAGGTAGGCAAGCCATACTACCCGAACGAAGCTGCACGAGAGGCCAGTCCAGAGGACGCCGACTATGAAACAATAGCTGCGACCTTTAACACTGAAGCCACGGGTGACGCCAGCAAGTACGTCATGCTCATGATGTTCGCGGCCGTGGGCTACCTCATGTCGGACGTCTGCGCTGACAGTGTGGTGGCTGAGTTGGCTCAGCGCGAACCATTGAGTCAGCGTGGTTGGACCCAGTCAGTGATCTACAGTACACGCACACTGTTTGTCACCATCGGCCAGTTGATCGTCGGCATCTTCATGAACAGTGAGGAATATGGCGGCACTTTCAGCATCTCGCTCACGTTCCCCCAAGTCATGATCATCCTCACAGTCTGCACGGCTCCGGTGCTTCCCATCACGTGGTTCTTCATCAAGGAGGAGAAGACCCAACGCAATGACTTCGGAGCGTACGTGAGGGAGCTTTGGCGGCTGATCCAGACCCGAGCAGTGTACCAGATAATCTTCTACCAGTTCTTCAGCGGTATCTTTGGCAACTTCTCGTACACAGTCGGCTCGCCCATCCAGTCCATCTGGGTCGGCGTCACGCCCATCAATAGTGTCATCAGTGACATGCTGGGCAACCTCATCTTCTACATTGGTATCGTTGTCACAGGCAAGTGGGGCCTGCACTGGAACTGGCGTTGGATGACCGTCTACACGGGCATCGCCGTCATTGCTGTGGATCTCACTGTCACCATGCTGGTGGTCTGGGATGTTGTGCGCAACCAGTGGTTCTGGCTTGGTCCGCCCATCGCTGTCCAGGTGCCGGCCGGTATCGGTTTCCTCATCTCGACCTTCATCACGGTCGAACTCTGTGGTGTGGGCAACGAGGGCGCCATGTACGGTCTGCTGACCACGGTGGCCAACCTGTCGTCTCCGTTCTCGACCACCATCTACCGCGTCATCGACAACGGCTGGCACATGACCAACGAGCGTATCAAGATCGATGACCACTCGATCCGCTCGGACGTGACCAAGGCTGTGATTCTTGCGTACGCCATGTCGGTCGTGTCCTGGGGCTTCCTGTTCCTGCTGCCTCGCCAGAAGGCTGAAGCCCAAGAATTGATCCGCACTGGTGGCAGCAACAAGATCCTGGGCGGTCTCACCGTGTTCTACCTCAGCTTTGCTCTGATCTGGTCCGTCATGACCAACATCATGGGCATCTTCGACAGCACGTCGTGTCTCGTCATTGCCGGTGGCGATGGCTGCTGAGCCTTTTCCAACGCCGCTCAGTCAGCTGCGTGTTCAAATACTCCCACGAGTCCCAATACATCGCCCTTGTCCACGTTCTCATGTGTTCTCTATGCGATGCCTAATGTGCGCATCACTTCGATTCTTTGAGGTCAAGAGACCTCCCTCATCACAGAGCAGTCCCTCTCAGAAGACGATGAATGCAAACGAGCGAAACGCATCGCACAGTGGACGAATGGCGAGATGGGCAGTTAGCTCCCTCGGGTCTTGATCTCTGACCTCTTGCTTGACCCACAGACAGAAGCGTGCTCGTTACAGCGACTTGCTATAACGAGCAGCTTTGGCTTCTTTGTCAGTCAGCCGCCCAATCAGTGCAGCGTCGCGAGCGCACCGCCAATAAGCACACAGCGACGAGCTTTGGTCGCTTCGCGGTGTACACTGCCACTGTGTATCTGTCGGCTGCCGTCTGGGGATCGGAAGAACATGGGTCCCACACTTCGTCCACAGCTCATTCTTTGTCTTGTGTGCGTCTCCAGTCTAATCGTATAGAGAAGTGTAAGGCGAGGAGAGGTCCACGATGGGCATCCTCCATGGTACTGTACACACGGGAACGACATACGCATGTTGCGCCGCTCAGAGCCACATATTCTAGGTGGTGTGGTACGCTAGACAGTCTCGACTGTTACAAGCGCACCTCCATAGCTCAATTCTTTGATGGTTATCAGGCCAGGAGACGATTCTGAATGCCTCCGAGCCCCCAGCGCAGTGAGAACAGACCTCTTCGCTTCAACCCCATGGCAAATGGCAGCATCTCTGTGGCAAATGACAGCATCCCCATGGCATCTCCATAGCTGACTGTAGCATCTCTTTCGGGATCATCCATGCTGTTCTCTGCTTCCCGCGGGCGGTAAAACTGAGCCGAGCTCTGCGCTGCTCACTCCAGCTTTTACCAGCTTCAGCGCACACCTCAAGATGGAGACATGGCTTCGAACGCCGCCGCCTCCAACATGGGCAAGCTCGACATGGCCCAGCGCGTGTCATACCTCAGCAACATTTCGCAGACGCCCGGCAAAGACGGCGAGTACGAAGAAGTGAAGACCCCAACCGATCTTGAAGACGGAGCTCTGCGGGCCGGTGGCGCCCCCAAGCTCTTCAGCAAAGACTACATCGGTCTTGTCGCACAATACGCGGCAGTCGGTCTAGTCTACGGCACGCTACCCGAGACGCTCTATCCGTTCCTTCAAGTGTATCTCAACTCAAGTGGCTCCACGTATGTCACGGCTGCCACTCTGGTCGTGCTTCCGTGGTCCTTCAAGGTCTTCTATGGCATTTTGTCCGATTGCGTGCCCATTTTCGGCTACCGTCGTCGTCCGTACATGCTCATCGGCTGGACGATGTGCTTTCTCATGCTCCTGATCATGGCCTGCTCGCCCGTGGGCAAGCCGTACTACCCGAACGAAGCTGCCCGAGAAGCCGATCCGGATGCGTCTAACTACGATGACATTGCGGCCACTTTCAATACTGATGCCACTGGCAAGGCCAGCAAATATGTCATTCTCATGATGCTGGCGGCCGTGGGCTATCTCATGTCCGATGTCGCGGCTGATAGTGTTGTGGCTGAACTGGCGCAACGTGAGCCATTGGCCCAGCGAGGCTGGACCCAATCAGTGATTTATGGCACACGCACGCTGTTTGTCACGATTGGCGAGCTGCTCGTCGGTGTCTTCATGAACAGCGAGGAGTATGGCGGCACTTTCAGTGTGTCGCTCTCATTCCCGCAGATGATGATCATCCTCACTGTCTGCACTGCTCCAGTTCTTCCCATCACGTGGTTCTTCATCAAGGAGGAGAAGACCCAACGCAATGACTTCGGAGCGTACCTCAAGGAGCTCTGGCGTGTGGTGCAGACCCGTGCAGTGTACCAGATCATCTTCTACCAGTTCTTCAGCGGCATCTTTGGCAACTTCTCGTACACAGTCGGCTCGCCCATCCAGGAGTATTGGGTCGGTGTCACGCCGATCAACAGCGTCATCAGTGACGTGTTGGGCAACTTCATCTTCTGGGTCGGGATCTTTGTCACGGGCAAGTGGGGCCTGCACTGGAACTGGCGTTGGATGACCGTCTACACGGGCATCGCCGTCATTGCTGTGGATCTCACTGTCACTATGCTGGTGGTCTGGGATGTTGTACGCAACCAGTGGTTCTGGCTCGGCCCGCCCATCGCTGTCGAAGTGCCTGCTGGTATCGGCTTCCTCATCTCGACCTTCATAACGGTCGAACTCGTCGGCGTAGGCAACGAAGGCGCCATGTACGGCCTCTTGACCACGGTGGCCAACCTGTCGTCTCCGTTCTCGACCACCATCTACCGCGTCATTGATAACCACTGGAACATGACCAACGAGCGGATCAAGGAAGACGACCACTCCATCCGCATGGACGTGACCAAGGCCGTGGTTCTCGCGTACATCATGTCGATCGTCTCGTGGTTGTTCCTGTTCCTGCTTCCTCGTCAAAAGGCCGAGGCCCAGGAGCTCATCCGCACTGGCGGCAACAGCAAGATCCTGGGTGGCATTACGGTCTTCTATCTGTCTTTTGCTCTGGTCTGGTCTGTCATGACCAACATCATGGGCATTTTCCCCAGCACAGCGTGTCTCGTGATCGCTGGAGGCGACGGTTGCTAGGCTCGTGCAGGAAGCCTAGGATCTTTCATATCGCCTCCCAAGGGCCAAATACAAATGTTGGCTCTTGTCTGTCTTGATGAGTCTGAGGGTCGCTTGGTCATTGGAAACTAACTTGTAGCCACACGAATTGGTAGTTGCGTGTATACATGTATCATGCACGCCAACCACAGTAAGCTGCATACAACATCAGTCATCTCATACGTGGCACTTACGTCTGCAAACTCCATGCAACTGATAGCGACCCAAAAGCTAGTTGATTGCTCTCTACGATGGCCATTCACATACAAATGGTCGCTATAATCGCGTCGTGGCTTCACATCCCATCCAAGTTCGTTCTCCTTGGTTTCATTCGGTCTCCATACCATTCCCACTCTCGATTTTTCCAACCACAAGACAAGAGATGGAGACCAGCAGCAACGCAGCCAAACTTGACCTTGCGCAGCGTATATTGTACATAAATCAAGGCACCACGTACGGACTGTAGGCCAATCTGTCGTCCGTCTGCCACGCCAGAAGGCTGAAGCTTAAAATTGATCCGCAATGGCGGTGGCAGCAAACATTCTTGGCGGCCAGACGATCTTCTACTTACTCTTCACGCTCGTGTTAATGATCAGCCAGGACCAACGTCACAGGAATAGTGATAGCACATCAAGCCTCATTATCGCTGCTTGTAAAGCCATTTTCTTGCGCATCTCAATTCGATAACCAGTTCAAATTTATGTGAGACTTCTTGTCGAGCCCACTGCATTTGTACTTCGTGATCTAATACATGTTTGTCAGCTTGGACCGCGACAACGGAAGTACCAGAGGTTGAATAACGAAACCTGGGTCAATGATAACCTATAATACTTGTAGGTTGTCTAATTTGACTTGTTCCTCCTTGCCACACAATGATCGAACGTTATTTGAAGACAAAACATGGCATTCTGATTCTGACTACGCCTTAAAAAAGGCTCAGCTCACTGTTGCCCACCGGATTGATACTGTATCTAGGATTGACCATGAACACGATCTCGTTTGTCCAACGTGCGACTTGGGAACTGAGTACAAATTAACGTTTCTTCCTGACCGGCGCATTCGTCGCTTCTAAATCAATCGCCAAATCAAAGTCACTCTTGCTTTCACCACTCAGAGATGGACCCAATCGACAGAAACCCAGGCAAACGTGATATCGCTCTACGCATATCTTGCTTCAGCAGTGTCTCGCTCACGTTGGACAAAGACGGTGAATATCAAGACGCCAAGACCCCAGTCGACGTGGAAGGCGGGGCGCTCCGTGAAGGAGGCGCTCCCAAGCTCATGAGCAGAGACTACATCGGTCTTGTAGCCCAGTACGCAGCCGTCGGCCTTGTGTTTGGCACGCTTCCAACGACGCTGTATCCGTTTCTTCAGAATTATCTCAACACAAGCGGAGCGACGTACGCCACCGCCAACACGCTCGTGACGTTACCTTGGTCCTTCAAGGTCTTCTATGGCATTCTCTCGGATTGCGTCCCAATCTTCGGCTATCGTCGTCGTCCGTACATGCTAATGGGCTGGACCATTTGCTTCATGACGCTGCTGGCTATGGGTTGTATGGCAGTGGGCAAGCCATACTATCCTAGTGCCGCTGCTCGTACGACCAAGCCTGGCTCCGAAGCTTATGCCCAACTTGAGCAGACCTTTAACACCTCGGCATCAAGCCAAGGCAGCAAGTTCGTCATCCTCATGATGCTTGCAGCTTTTGGCTATATCATGTCCGACGTCGCAGCTGACGGTGTGGTCGCAGAGCTGGCTCAGCGCGAGCCATTGGCCGTGCGTGGTACTACCCAGACCACGATCTATGGCACACGCACTGTGTTCTTGACCGTCGGTCAGTTGCTCGTCGGTGTCTTCATGAACAGTGAGGAATACGGCGGCAGCTTCGACTTTTCCTTGTCGTTTCCTCAGCTGATGCTCATACTCGCGGTCTGTACGGCTCCAGTGCTCCCTGTCACGTGGTTCTTCATTAAAGAGGAGACGACTCCGCGCAATGATTTCGGTGCATATCTTCACGAGCTTTGGCGAGTGATTCAGACGCGCGCTGTGCATCAGATCATCTTCTACTCGTTCTTCAGCGGCATCTTCGCCAACTTTTCGTACACGGCCCTCACGCCTGTTCAGTCAATCTGGGCGCGCGTCACGCCCATCAACAACACCTTCAGCAGCATACTGGGCAGCGTTTGCCTGTACATTGGCATCTTCGTCACAGGCAAGTACGGACTGCACTGGAACTGGCGGGTCATGACTGTCGTCACAGGATGTGCAGTCATTGCTGTGGATCTCGCAGTCACGATGCTTGTGATCTGGGACGTCGTGCGCAATCAATGGTTCTACCTTGGTCCGCCCATTGCAGTCCAAGTACCGGCAGGTATCGGCTTCCTCATCTCGACCTTCATCACAGTCGAGCTTTGTGGCGTAGGCAACGAAGGCGCCATGTACGGCCTGCTCACGACTGTGGCGAATCTGGCGCAACCGTTTGCGACTACCGTCTACCGCATCATCGACAATCAATGGAACATGACCAATGAGCGCATTAAGGAGGACGACCACTCGATCCGCATGGATGTGACCAAGGCCGTGGTCCTCATGTACGCCATGTCGATCTTCTCGTGGTGCTTCTTGGTTCTTCTGCCTCGTCAAAAGGTCGAAGCCCAGGAACTCATCCGCACTGGCAGCAGCAGCACAGTTCTTGGCGGTCTCACAGTCTTCTACTTGGTGTTTGCGCTCGTGTGGTCCGTCACAACCAACATCTTGGGCATCTTCCCCACTACAGCCTGCCTCTTTATCGCTGGTGGCAACGGTTGCTAGCTACCAGCAATCTTCTTCTTCATAGCGCTACTTGAGCGACGGAGATTCTTCAAGCCTTCTGTGTTTCTTGGGATCTTCAATACAACTTCCGCTACACAGGATGTGGACTTGTAGCTTTTCTTCTTGCACTTGAACTTGCAACTTCGAGAGAAATAGGTTCTTCATATGCGCGATTATTGTCTCCACATCCACTTGTTCGTCAAGCAGACAGTCTCCTCTGTCATTGAGTGGCTCTCTCAAGCGACCGCGAGGCGGTACTGAATGCTTTCTCACTCCGCCAGAATCAGACCTCGCAGCTGCTGGTAGCCTGGCAATCAAGCGCTTTGATTTCACCTGCGAGATTAACATAAAGTGGCATTCAAATCATTCAACTGTGCGTTAAAAAGCTGGCTCGGACGTATCCAGCCACAGATTCGCACCCCCAATCGTCCCACAGTGCAAGCGAAACTCTTCGTTCCCTCGCAAAAAACACGACTTGCGATTAGACAGAACACAGATTAATGCGTATTACGTTGCACTCCGAGCCATTGCACGTTAATCATACCTGAAGCGGAGGTTTGCATACAAACTTCCATAGTCAACCACACGGGGAACGCGGGATGCGATGCTTCCTAGAAACGTTGACGTGTCGCCGGAGACCACAAGCTGCAGACGACAGAGTAGATTCCAACTTGTGATGGGCTCTGTTCTTACCAGCTCACCCAGAACCCCATCACCTCTCAATCACAATGGCAAACGCTTCTTGGTCTCTCTTGGTCCCTTCCATCGCTCTCATTCTTCATTTTACCGACTGCCCCACTCCACTGCCTTGAGAAGCGAAGGCCCATGGAAATCTCCAGCAACATCAATAAACACGATGTGGCCCAGCGCATATCGTACCTGAGCAATATTTCCCAGACTCCCGGCAAAGACGGCGAATACCAGGATGTCAAAACTCCAGTCGACATGGAAGGCGGCGCGCTGCGTGAAGGTGGAGCCCCCAAGCTCTTCAGCAAGGACTACATCGGTCTCGTTGCTCAGTACGCCGCTGTCGGTCTGGTCTATGGCACGCTACCGGAGACGCTGTATCCGTTCCTTCAAGTGTACCTCAACTCGAGTGGCTCCACGTACATCACGGCGGCCACACTCGTGTCGCTGCCTTGGTCCTTCAAGGTCTTCTACGGCATCTTGTCCGATTGCGTGCCTATTATGGGCTACCGTCGTCGTCCGTACATGATCATGGGCTGGACAATCTGCTTTATCATGCTGCTGGTCATGGCCTGCATGTCGGTTGGCAAGCCGTACTACCCAAGCGCCGAAGCGCGTGACGCAGATCCAGAGTCCGAGGGCTATGCTGAGCTTGAGTTGACCTTCAATACGTCGGCCTCGAACCAAGGCAGCAAGTACATCATGCTCATGATGTTGGCCGCATTCGGCTACCTCATGTCCGATGTCGCAGCTGACAGTGTCGTGGCTGAGCTCGCCCAGCGGGAGCCGCTCTCTGTGCGTGGAACGACGCAGTCCACGATCTACGGCACGCGCACAGTGTTCATGGCCATCGGCCAACTCATGACCGGCGTCTTCATGAACGGCGAACAGTACGGCGGCACCTTCGATTTCTCGCTGTCGTTCCCTCAATTGATGCTCATCATCGCGATCTGCACGGCTCCGATCATCCCCATCACGTGGCTCTACATTAAGGAAGACAAGTCGGAGCGCAACGACTTTGGCGCGTACCTGTCCGAGCTCTGGCGCGTGATCCAGACGCGTGCCGTGTATCAGATCATCTTTTACTCGTTCTTCAGCGGTATCTTCGCCAACTTTTCGTACACAGTGGGCACGCCCATCCAGGAGTACTGGGCGCGCGTCGAGCCCATCAACAACACGATCAGCAGTCTGCTGGGCAGTCTGGTCTTCTACATCGGCATCTACGTCACTGGCAAGTGGGGTCTGCACTGGAACTGGCGCACCATGACGGTCATCACGGGCACGGTCGTCATCATTGTGGATCTCACAGTCACGCTCATGGTCGTGTGGGACGTTGTGCGCAGCCAGTGGTTCTGGCTCGGCCCGCCCATTGCTGTGCAAGTGCCGGCCGGTATCAGCTTCCTCATCGGCACGTTCGTGACCGTCGAGCTCTGCGGCGTGGGCAACGAGGGCGCCATGTACGGCCTGCTCACCACGGTCTCGAATCTGTCGTCTCCATTCGCGACCACGCTCACGCGCATCGTGGATAACCAGTGGGACATGACCAACAAGCGCATCCAGATCGACGACCACTCGATCCGCTCGGACGTGACCAAGGCCGTGGTGCTCATGTACTGCATGTCGGTCATCTCGTGGTTCTTCCTGGTCCTGCTGCCACGGCAGAAGGCCGAGACCCAGGAGCTCATCCGCACTGGAGGGAGCAGCAAGGTCCTGGGCGGTCTGACAGTGTTCTACTTGTCTTTTGCGCTCGTCTGGTCCGTCATGACCAACATCATGGGCATCTTTGAGAGCACGTCCTGCCTGCTTATTGCTGGCGGCGATGGCTGCTGAGTCTGAGTCTGAGTCAAGGAGTAAAATTCCTAATCCTGTAGCTGAATCCTACTTTCATGTGCACCACACTATTGTTTAGTTCTGCCACATTGAAGAGCTGGCCTCATGCGAGAGAAGCAGCTTCACCTTGATGCAGCCATTAAAGCATCCAGCAGCTCTCCATGCTGATCCCCAAGCCCCATAGGAATAGGACTCGCATATGTTGAGCACGCACGTCACAAGTTCAATACTGTACAACTGCGGGAGGGATTACGATGCCATGCGTCATGTCGTCCGCTTGGCTCATGGAGGACTTGTGTGCAATTGCCAATGCCTTCAGCTGCATCGGATGGAGATCGGATTACTCCACGTCACTACACTAGCGCCTTTACCAGCAAGAGATCCTGTTTGTGGTGCCGAGACGCAGACAGCCCATCCCAGCCGATGGCACCCACACAATGAGCAGCAATTCACCTGGCAGATCAGGCGCCATGGGGATGGGACAGACGTGGGACCAACGCCCGGCGATCTTTCTTCCGTCCCCATCTCTCGTTCTCCAGCCTTTGGTCGTGGCCACTTCGGTTCTCGTCAGTCATGGGCACAGCCATCGTGCACAGCGATGACTTGGGCCATCGCGTGTCGTACTTGACGAGCGTCTCGCATCTCGAAGACATTAACTACTCGCAATATCCCAACACTAAGGCCCCCATGGACGAGTTCAACTACCACGACGACGGCGCGCTGCGGGAAGGCGGCGCGCCCAAGCTCTTCAGTCGCCAGTACATCGGACTCGTGGCGCAATACGCGGCTGTCGGACTGGTGTATGGCACGCTGCCACAAACGCTGTACCCATTCCTGCAGGTGTACCTCAACTCAAGCGGAGCCACGTACGTCACGGCCCAGACGCTCGTGACTCTTCCCTGGTCCTTCAAGGTCTTCTACGGCGTGCTGTCCGACTGCCGACCGATCTTCGGCTACCGCCGACGGCCGTACATGCTGCTGGGCTGGTCGCTGTGCTTCACCATGCTCTTCCTCATGGCCTGTATCCCCGTGGGCGCCCCGTACTACCCGAGCAAGGAAGCGCGAGAGACCGACACGACCTCCTCAAGCTACGCAGAACTGGAGAAGACCTTCAACACGTCGGCCATAGACGAGGCCAGCAAGTACGTCATGCTCATGATGCTCGCGGCCGTGGGCTACCTCATATCGGACGTGGCAGCGGACGCCATCGTGGCCGAGTTGGCCCAGCGGGAGCCCTTGTCAGTGCGTGGTACGACACAGGCCACAATCTACAGCACGCGGACTCTGTTCGTGGCGCTGGGCCAGCTGCTCGTGGGCTTTTTCATGAACGGCGAGGAGTACGGCGGCAGCTTCGACTTCTCGCTGTCGTTTCCTCAGCTCATGGTCATTCTCTCGGTCTGCACAGCGCCAGTGTTGCCTGTCACGTGGTTCTTCATCCAGGAGACGCTCACGCCCCGACACGACTTCGGTGCTTACGTGAACGAGCTCTGGCGCGTGGTGCAGACTCGCGCCGTGTACCAGGTCATCTTCTACCAGTTCTTTAGCGGCATGTTCGCCAACTTTTCGTACACGAGCAGCTCGCTGATCCAGGAGTACTGGGTCAACGTCACGCCGCTTAACTCGACGCTCAGCAACATCCTGAGCAACTTGGTGTTCTTCATCGGGATCTACGTCACTGGCCGTTGGGGTTTGCACTGGGACTGGCGCTGGATGACAGTCTACACCGGACTCGCAGTCATCGCCGTGGACTTTACTGTGACCATGCTGGTCATTTGGGACGTCGTACGGCGCCAGTGGTTCTGGCTCGGCCCGCCAATCGCCATTAACGTGCCTGCAGGCATCAGCTTCCTCATCTCGACTTTTGTGACCGTCGAGCTCTGTGGCGTGGGCAACGAGGGCGCAATGTACGGCCTGCTCACCACTGTGGCCAATCTATCGCAGCCGTTCGCCACCACGCTCACGCGGATCGTGGATAACCCGTACGACCTGACCAACGACCGCATCAAGCAGGACGACCACTCGGTGCGATCCGACGTGACCATGACCGTGGTGTTCATGCACGGCATGACAGCAGCGTCCTGGTTCTTCCTGTTCCTGCTGCCACAGCAAAAGCTGGCGGCTCAGGAACTCATCCAGACTGGCGGCTCGAACCGAACGCTGGGCGCCATCACACTGGCCTATCTCACATTCGCGCTCCTCTGGTCAGTCATGGTCAATATCATGGGCATTTACGTCAGCACTTCGTGTCTCGTCATCGCTGGGGGCGATGGCTGTTGAAAGCAATCCGTAACAGTCTTTGTATTCATCCTTAAGAGAATCAATCCGTTCATTGACGTCTAAAATGACTTGGGCTTGAGGAAAGACTGGTCCGTGTTGACTGGGTTCGGAAGCACTTGGGCCAGCGCTGGTCTGTACTTCGTGAACTCACGGCATTCCTCCTCCATGCGGTCGCGAAAGAACACGAGCGTCTCACGTCGGTCTTTGCGGATGTTCAAGTCCGGATTCTCCATAAAGTTGTGCACCAGATAGATGCCCAGCATGGCGCAACCGACAGCCACACAGGCGATCAACGGGAAGATCTCGGGATCACTCGTCTCCACCCACGCGAACTTTGGCTTGTTCCGTGGCTCGACCAGCATCAGCACCTTGGCCTTTTGGACCTTCCGGACCGTTGCCAGCCATCCCATGAGCGTTTAGTTGTGACCTGCAGTAGCGTTACCATGCGACAGGATCATAGCTGCCGAGTCCCATATGCCCACGGTCTAAGTCACACCAAAGAACCACCGCTCAAGATTCTCCGTTTGCATTACCCAGACTTAGCAATCTCCTGCTTCATCAGTCTCCTGGAAGCTCGCGTCTGTGTTGACAGGATTCGGGCGGATATGCGCCAGCTTCGATCGGTGCTTAGTGAACTTGTGGGCCTCGTCCTCGACTCCCGGGCGAACGAACGACGGCGTCTCACGTCGGTCCTTGCGGATGTTCACGTCCGGGTTCTCCGTGAAATTGTGCACGAGGTAGATGCTCAGCAAAGTCACGCCCGTCGCCACACACGTGAGCAGCGGGTAGATCTCCGGATCGCGGGCATAAATCCACGAGAACTTGCGCGGACCGCGCGGCTCAACAACCATCGGCACCTTGGCTTCTTGCTGAATCGTCTTCATTGGTGCGGGCGACTTCCAAAGCTTTGCCAGCCAGCCCATGATCACAACAGATCCAGAGACTGCGTCTTTTGCTTTGTGCCTTCGTGTTGCACAGTTAGCAAACGCGACAGGAGGCGAACGTCGAGTCCCACGTGCTCATTGTCTCAGAAGATGAACGCGCGCAGCGTGGCCACGTCGATCTTACTGCGACTGCCAATCTCGTGCTGGTATTCATCTTCGTTGGCCTCACAGAGCGCTTTGTCAAGCGCCGCCAGAGCAGACAGGTAATGCGCGCGCATCTGCAGATAGTGCACGCGAGCAGCGCGTCCGGCAGCCACACGGTTGACACGATCGATACTCAGCAGCATCTTGACGCCGTTCTCAATGTCTGTCTGAGTCACGTGAACAGAGACCATCTCGGGCGCCATGGCTCCAACAGGGCCGCCTGATGTTTCATCGTCTTTGCCATCTTCTGTCGGCTCGGTGGTCTTGTCAACAATGGAGACCGTGGCAGGCGATACTGTGCTGGTGCCGACCCGAAGACCGGCATTCTCAGGCACCCATTCCTGCATGAGCGGCGAGTTGTACGTGAGCACCATGGCGCCAACAGCAGCGCTGTCCAGGACTCGCTCTTGGTAGATCTCCATCTCTGGTGGCACTGGGAACAAGTGCATCCCGATCTGATTCTTGAGCGTGCGAATGGCTTCGGGCGTGTTGGCAGCTTCGGTGCAGGACAGATGGATATTGGCTGGCAGCTCAGTGCTTGGAGTCGCCTGGTTCTCAGCATCCGGGTCAACAGTCTGGTCGGCCGAGATCAAACTGGTCAGTAGTCGTTGGAACGAGCCGCAGAGCGTGAGCGAGTTGGCAAAGCGCACGTGGAGCACGGGCCACTCCGGATGCTGGAGCCACACACTCAGCAGATCCTCCGTGTACTGCTCCTTCTTGTCCTGCTCCGACGTGACCACAACGTGGAGGAATGTGTCCCAGTTCTTGCGGATCTTGCGGTCGTAGATGTCCGGGACCATGGTCTTGAGCAGGAACACCGCGAACTGCGTGCTGATGAGATCTGCCGCGGGGGCAGTCGTCGCCGTTTTGGCTGGTGCTACTGCGTTGGCTTGCAGTGGCAGCTCCTGGATGTTCTGCTGGTACGCATCGCGGCGCTCTTGTCGGTACTTGAGCATCTTGTGCAGCGCGAATTCGGACTGCACTAGAACGATCTCAGGGAACACACTGGGCTGAAACGCGTCCAGTGAGCTCAAGGAGAACAGAGCGGCGCGTAGACCCGAGTGCGGCGTCTTCTGCACCGGCTCGGAGCCAATGACGACTTCCAGTCGACTGCCGACCTCATACAACGACTCGGGCGCCATAACTTGGCTTCGCGGAAGGTGGAAGGCCAGCTTGGTGGCCCACGGCTGAGCCTCTTTGGTGCTGGGGACCAGTGTCATGCAGACCATGGGCAGCCGCAGATTGCGGTTGTGCTGCGCGACCACACCGGCGCCGTACTGTTGCTCGAAGCGGCGGTCCAGCTGCGCCAGTGTGGCCGCCCTGGCCGCAGCGACCGCCACCAGCAGCTCCGTCGTGAGCACTTCCGGCAACACGCGCTCGTGAAATGCGCACTCCTGGACCTCGAGGTCGAACAACTGCGACTGGAAGGACCAGTACATCACGATCTGCATCACCAGCAGCGTGAAGCAGCCAAAGGTGATCCAGTAGGTCGGATACCACCAATTGCGCACCACGACCACCCCCGACTCGGATGCGGCCTTGGACCGCAGTGGCCACCAGAGACGTAGTCGCAGTGCGGTCAATCGATGGGATCCCCAAGCGCGGACGCGGTCGACCCCACTTCGAACCAACTCACGGTGGCGTGGAAACCAGTGAGAGTACAGTTGGAGCAAGGACCTGGAGCCCGTTGATACAGACCGTACGGGTGTTCCAGCGCTGGCAGCGGATGATGTAGAGTCAATGGTCTGTATCTGCGTCGAGTCGTTGTTATAGCCTGTGCTTGCGGAGGCGGTCAGGTCCTTCTCATTGAGCGCGACTGTGTCCAGATTCGACGAGGTCTCCATCTCCATGCCCTCGTAAAAGGAGCGGCGGCGCAAGCGCGTCGTCGTGGACGAATTGGCGTCCATTTCGCTCATCATGGTGCCTATTTGCGGCTGGAACTGAAGTCAATGTGGAGTGAGGTGGACGACGGCCACCGAGGGGGAGCTGGCCGTTGACCCTTGGCTTGATTGGGGGGATGAGGGATGGACAATTTTAGACCGGTTTTAGCGGAGAGTTATGCGGTGAGGTTTCGATCAGGTTTTAACAGAAATCGTGACGCCAGAGGAACACACCAACCAGGGGAGAAGAAGCGGACGTGAGCCACATTTTGAACTTGCTGGTCCCAACTGCAAGCTCGCGTGGAGGGCGAGTGGTGTCGCGTATTGCGCTTGGCATTCGCTAAAACTCATATACACACCTATGCGGCTGCTGCGCAAGAAGAACGCCGTGTACGTGGCGGCCACGCGCCAGCATGTGGGCAAGACCAGCACGTGCATCGGGATCTTGCACGGACTCACGAGCCGCATCGACAACATCGGCTTCCTCAAGCCCGTGGGCCAGCAGAGCGTGCTCGTGGAGAACGACACCTTGCGCGTGGATAAAGACGTCGCGGTAGCGAAAGGTTTGTGTGTTAACTCCCTTCGCGTATGATGCTTGAGCGACTCACCTGTGACGATTTGTTTGTTAAACCGCGATAGAGATTTTTCGCTTGGACCAGTGTCATTACGCCGATATGTCCCCTGTGGTCATCCCGCCCGGGTACACGCGGCAGTTCCTCGATGGTAAGATCACGCTCGAGTCGCAATTGGTCAAGATCCGCAAGAGCTTTGATAAGATCACGAGTGCGAATGATGTACGTCTGGCAATATGCGTTCAATCCTGTTCACTGCTTGAGGTGTTAACACGAGGTCGTTTGCGCAATGCATATGAAAGTATACAATCGTGGAAGGCACTGGGCACACAGGTGTGGGCTCGATTGTTGACATCAATAATGCACGAGTTGCGGCCGAGCTCGGCATCGACATGATCTTGATCGCGAACGGCGGCATCGGCTCAGCTTACGACGATCTCGCACTCAACTACTCGCTGTGCAGAGACTACGGAGTGAAGATCCGTGGCGTGATCCTGAACAAAGTACGCAGCGACAAGATCGAAATGATGTGGGAATACTTCCCCAAGGCGTTGCGGCAGTGGGACATTCCGCTCGTGGGTGTGGTACCGAATCTCGAGTCGCTCGCGAATCAGAGCATGCTGGACTTTGAAGGGCTGTTCAAGACCAAGTTGATATGCGGCTCTGAGCGACGTTTCCAGCAGTACCAGCAGACATCGCTGGTGACCTCGGGCCTGCGCCGTTTCCTGGTCAAGCTCTCATCCAACAAATTTAACGATACTGTATTCGTGACGCATGCGTCACGCAACGACATCATTTTGGGCTTCATCTCCCACGCGCAGAGCTACGAGAAACGCACTGGCAAGACGTTTGGAGGTGGTCTCATCCTCACAGGCGTGCCGCCAGTGGACCGACCTCAAGACTACATCATGCAGCTGTTGGAAGGTTGCAACGCACCAGTGCTCTACGCTCCCGTGACGACCTACGAAGCCATGCAGAAGATCGCGAACTTCACAGGTGCGTCCAGGACTGACCTCACTATGGCTTGTCTTACTTAAACTAACGCTGTGGCTTATATTACAGCGAAATTCCACCCAACGGATGTTCAAAAGGTGCACGCGTGTGGGGAGCATTATTCCAAGTTTCTCAACTATGAGATCATTTTAGATCGGTAAACAAAGATCGCAAACAAGTAATACAAAATCTGATAAATATTCGTCCATATGCGCGGATTTGATTGGCAGTTGGTGTTGAATAATATGCACCAATCACACGGTCGGATTGATAAATTGTTCAAAAGAGCGAAGGACTCCGAAGGGCACAGAAGCTCTCGCTACCTACTACCTACAAGAAAGACATGACGACGCTCCATGTGCGCGGCGTGACCTTTGACCTGGACGACACGCTCTGGTGCGGCAACAAGGTGATCCAGAAGGCTAACGCAAGCTTCCATGGCTATTTACAAACCCACCAGCCAGCGCTCACGCAGGCCTTCCCACCCGCCGAGTTTGACAGCGTCATGCGTCGATTTATCCGGGAACAGCCCGAGAAGGCGCACGATTACACGTATCTACGCAAGCAAGTGCTCAAGTACTGCATTGGTCAAGTAGGTGGACACAATCTGGATCTGCAGGAGGAGAAGGACTTGGAGCAGTTTGTGGAAGATGCGTTCCAGGCCTTCTTGATCCCTCGCAGCCAGCCAGAGTTCTTCGATGGCGTTGAGAAGATGTTGGTGCAGCTTGACCAACACTTGCGTTCTCAAGCCACTGACTGGAACAAGCTGAGACCTAATGACTCGCCTACAAGTGAGGACTTGTCAGTCGTGGGCGTGATCACGAATGGCAATTGCGTGCAAGCGTGCTTGCCAGACTTTTTCCAGGAGCACATCAGCTTCATGGTCTCAGCTGAGACTGTGGGCAAAGCCAAACCCGCGCTCGACATCTTTGAGGCTGCCATGGCCTACTATCCAGACCATTACGACAAGGCCCATATTGTGCATGTGGGTGACCACTACGCGTATGATGTTGAAGGCGCCAAGCATGCAGGACTGCGCACGATCTGGGTAAATGCGAATTGGGACAAGCCCAACGCTCTGCAGAGAGAAGATCTGGACGCAGAGGACGCAGAGAAGTTCAAGGCAGCGGACGCGATCGTCAAAAACGTGGACGCTGTGCTCGACGTCATCACTCTGTGGAACGAGGTGGCCGAGAAACAATCTGCGACATAGTTGCAATATTCAGTGACCAGCTTGCACCTAATATTTCCCAAATTGTCTCTTTAAGTGTTGGTCCTACCTTTTACTTATCCGTCATCTGCAACCTCCTGAACCCGTATCGCATTGGGATTGTAAGAAAGGTCTCTTGACACATCTGTATGCTGCATCTATTCGAGGGGAAGGTAAACATCGTGATAAAGTTGCCATCTGGTTTTGTATTTATAGGTTGAATTTCTGTGGCTCATGTGCCGAGTTGCTTTAGGCGCGTTCGATATTTTGGATGTGCATTCTGTCGATTAGCATGACATCTAGGCTAATTTGGCTGGAATAATGATTATTCCTATGCAAACGAGCCATATTCTACGAGCTATCAATAAATAACGATAAACGTGTGAATATCACACAGCTTGCCGTCGCCACAAGAGCGCCGGGCGTCGAAAGACACGGTAGGCTGAGTTCACGACGCCTTCCGTGCGGCATAATAGGCTCATGGAGTCGGCTGTGAATTTATCGACGTCTTCCTTGGAGTAGAACAAATCTGGCACCTGATCCTGCGGGACGGTCGGAATCATGCGAACGAGGACACTGTCGTGGAACGATACCCGGCGCCTGGTTCCATCCTGGGCCGCCTGGTCCTCGGTAATGATGATTGGCTCCACGGGTGTGGCAGCTGTAGTCTCTTCCGAAGTTGCGTCGTCGTCACTGAAGTGGCGTTTGCAGGTCTGACCTTCACGCTTTAGCGCGAGGCGATAAAACGCCGTGACCCACATTGCAAAGTCGCCTCTGGAAAACAGGCGCGTGAAGTATTCTTTCCCGTCCTTGGCCACGAGGTCGACACTCATCTCGTTGCGGGTTGATATCTGGCCGCTCTGAATTTGGATCACCTCGATGAGGTTGCGCGCGAGGCTCGCGTCCTGCTTTGAGTGGAAGCAGTAGAGTTCGGACCCTCGCAGAATCACGAACCGCGTGCTCCAGGTCAGCGCGATCCGCTTCTTGATGCGCATGTAACTCTCCGATTGAGTCGATGGCGAGAGCGACTGGCCCTGGAGACTGCCGCGACCGCTGGTGCGACTGAAGCGCCGCCCCTGCCTGCTGTTATTGCTGGATCGAATCATTAAGACGAAGAACAAGATATGGCGGAAAGCTGCTTGGTCTGCGTCGTGTTGTGTGGCGAGGCCGGCGTTTCACTTGAGCAAAAAGTCTTTATGCGGCGGCCTTGGGGGCGAATCCTCGCGTTGGTCGTACAGTATTTTTTTTTCTTCCTACCCTATGCGAATGTGTTCAGATTCAATGTGCTATGTACAGTTTATTCTAGCCAATCCTCATCGAAGAAACATAATTTTAGCCAATGAAATGGGGAAATTGATGTTTTGCTCTTCTTGCACCTTCGATGGGTTCGAAGGTAAGAAAACAGGCAAGCGCACACTCGATGCTGGGCATTCAAGCTGTAATTTGAGCATTCAAACAAGAAGAAGGTTATACGCGAGTGATCTACAGCGATCAACGGTTCGATCAAAATTCCGTTTGCGATACGTGCACGAGGGTACTGCTTCGATACAATTTATTGGGTAAGATATTTGCTTTCCTTATTAAGTTTTTCCAGAGTTTATCAACTGCCGTTTTGAGAAAGCCTTCTGTTCAGGAGTGAGCTCATCCTTGAACCGAGTAAAAATCCAGCGCAGCGGTTTCAATTATGGGTTCCTCCTTCGTTGCAGTGTGGTGTCCGTCCCGTGTCCGTCCCGTGTCCCTCCCGCCTGTCAGTTCAGAACCAAGTGGATTCGACTTGGCTGTGCAATGTGCAGCTATCGCAGGAGCGGTAACCGCGTACCCCACGCGTTTTTCATCAATTGCTTCTTGTGTGCGTTCGCTTTTGACTAAAAAGAACCAGAAAGCAAACGCTCACAAACAGCCTCTAAACTTCTATTGTACTGCATCGAGCGACATGGGCTGGACGCAGAGCCATTTGGACTTGGGTTTCTTGTTGACGTTGGCGGGGCCACTTGTGGCTGCATTGGTCCCAGCTGGTGCCGGCACCTCATTACTAATGGGGAAGTGGAAATGGTCTCGGGCCGTGACCTGGGGCACGCGTGAAAACGGGAGCGGGTGCAGAAAGCGGATCTCCTCAATGGGGATGGCCCCCGACGGGCCCCAGACGCCGTCCACCGCGTCCTCCTTGGCCGCACTCGCGATGGCCTTGGCTCGAGCGTGGCCAACTTCCTCGTGCTTCATCTCGAGGTTCACGATCGTGAGCTCTTTCCAGCGGTCGATGAGATCCATGGAGATGCGTGGTGGAGTGACTCCGCTCTGCTTGCCTTCCGTCTTGGTCGCGGGCGTGGAGTGGTCGCTATTGAGCAGCGCAAACACGTGGTCGCGGCCCTGGTCGTTCGTGATCGTGCGGCCCTCCTTGCCCAGCAGAACGCTGGCGTAGAGCCAAAAGAGATCGTCCGAGAGCACGTCTGTGCGGCAGCTGAAGATCATGCCTCTACCTTTCCACTTCTCAATCAGTTGTTTCTCCTCGGGAGTGCGCTGGCGCGTGGTGAACTTGCCCATCTTGCGTTGCTGCTTCATGTGTTTGGTGCGGATCCGCAACACAAACTTCTCGGCCAGATACGAGAACGGCATGGTGATGGATACCTCGTGGCCGGCCGCGAGCAGCAGATCTGCCACTGCATCGACCTGGTCCAGACGGCAGCTGCCAGCCTCGAAGTTCTGGTTAATGTACGCGATGTTTGGCCCATCTAGAATGTAATGGAGCTTGCCGGCTGCACGCGCGGCCTCGTGTCGTGCGAGCAGCCAGTGGCGGAACGGCGCAAGAAACTCCTTGGCCGTCTCGCCGACTCGGGCCTTGATCTGCCGCGACTCGATCGCGAGCAAAAGCTGCTCACGCTCGACCTCTGTGATGTCCTTCTTCACCAGAGGCTTGCTGCAGCCGCCACAGACTGGGATCATGACGTTGTCGTTGGGCAGGATCTGGGTCTTGTATCCAGCTTCAGAGAACACGCGACGCAGAGCGCGTACGTTGGGCTCTGCGATCTCCTTGCACGCCAGACGCAAGTCCTTCAGTAGAGATGCCATCTGCTCATGGAAGAGCTCGGACTGAGCCAGCGATTGATCGGCGTCCAGTCCTTGGCTCTCGAGGTGGTGGTGCTCAACGCAGGACATGACCATTTGCATGAGCACGGGCTCCATGGTCTTGGTCCACTCGATCTCACGTGCCTTGATCTCCTGCCACTTCGCGAACGCGTGCAGGAATTCGCCTTGCTGACACTCGTGCTCCAGAATGGACCCGATCGTTCGGAAGTGCAGCTTGGCCTTGGCCACATGATGCAGTGTGTCGCCCAGCGCCCAGGCCTGCGCGGTCTCGTTCTTGGCCAGATGCAGTTTAATCACAGCGCCAAACACGGCTTCGTTCAATGTGACGCCCAGCACGAACTTAGCCTCGTTCGGCTGGAAGAGCTGCTCGTGGAAGTACTGCAGCAGTTGCTGGCGGAAGGTCTCCGAGAGCGAGTCTAGCTGCTGCACGCAATGGAAATAGACCATGTCGACGGCTTGGCGCACAGAATTGGCGCGGAGTCCACGCGTCTGCACTTCCTGCTGCAGCCGCTCAAAGACCTTGGGCAGAGGCTGCTCCTTGATCACGACTTCGTGGTGGACGCTCCAGCGCATGCTCTGGCGCCGCTCGGCAGCCGACTCGTACCGCTCAATGCGTCGCTGGCCGCCGCTAAACGAGCGACGAGTGTCCACGCGCTGCGACACGGCGCCCAATGGATTAGGAAGCGTGATTGTCACACTCGCGCATGCACTCTGAAGCAGCAGACGCTGCTGAGGCAACGCGCGCCATGAGCATCGCGCGAGCCTCTGCATTCGAGCTGTTGGCGATTGGCTGGAAAAAGGCACTTGGTCGTGACCATTCTTTTAATATCGCTAAAATATTCTTTTATTCGACTTCTATTCGATACAGTCATGGACAATGATACGGCATAATATGAGTGAAAATCCGGCAAGACTTACGTTTTGTATGTGGTAAATCACCCAATCACATAGAAGGTGATGTTATTTTATCCAATGATCGTATCCAAAGCTGAATCAGCTGCCAGATTTCAGCCAATCACAGAAGACCGCACACCTCCCGACGGATATTGTCGGAACAAAGCACCAAATCTGCGTCCACTCATTCATAGAGTAAGACAAACGAGATCAGTCTCGAATTTGATTTCTTTCCGACAGATAGGATGGGAGTAGATGCTCTACGTCCTCAGAATAGCAAGAACGCTCGCTCTGTAGGAGTGAATGCATTTAGGCGCTTTTTAGGGCAGGAGAATGTGTCGCTCGATTACGTATTTGCATGTATTGGCAAAAATCCTGATGGTAGCTGCTTTGCAGCGATCATGGACAAGTTTGCATTGCATTTGGCGTTTGAAAATAGTGGCAAAAAGCAGCAGCTAGCTACAAATACGGTGATGTCTTACTATCGTCACGTAAAAAACTGGCTGCTGGATATGTTCCCACAGTGCCGTGCCTCCATTGAGGACCGCGTCTTGGAGACGGCGCGGATCCTGGAGAAGTACTATTCAAAGCGAAATGCTGGAGGCATGACCACGCATGCTCGTGCTTGCACGAAACAAGATCTAGCTCTTTTAATGCAGCATCTCTATGAAAATGCATCAAAGGAAACCGATTACCAAGACGCTGCACTTCTGTGTATTATGTGGTATATATTCAGTAGAGCTTCCGATCTAAGCCTACTGCAAAAGCAGAGCGTTAGCGTGTGCGCCGGTAACAACTTCTTCTTGAGGCTGGTTCGTATCAAGACGACTGAACTGCAGTGTCTGACACTGCACCCGGACACTGATGTCCGCACATGTCGGATCCTGACCATTGTCATCGCGCTTACCACGCAGACCGTTCCGTGCGTACACCTTCTGCAGCACATCAAGCTGGCAGCTCCGAGGCTTGACGTCGCGATGCTGGAGACCCTTCCGTTGAGCGAACTGCTTGTCCAGGCAGTGCAAGCTCCAGGTAACCACGTTCCTGTTGACACGCCGAAGTCTTCGGCTGCCTTGAAAGACGCACCTGGCATCCACTACGAAGTAAATCGGCTCCTTGGTCGTGATCGTGCACCCGCTGTCGTCCGTTCCGTCGTGGTGGAGCGCAGCACGCGAGCGCTCAAGTCAGCATCCAGCGGATCGTGGACCAAGGAGGCTGGAACGTCTCGTCGACGCACAAGGTATTCTCGTACGTCTTTAACACCACGCAGGAAGATCAACGCGTGTTGAAGGTTTTGAGCGGCTAGGATGCGGACTCAGCTGTCGCTGTTGATCGCCTTGACATGCTTGATGCCGAAGTCTTGGCTCGCGTGCGCGTGTTCCAAGGGCTGGTTTTCAATACGTGCGTCGGTCTCCACGATGTCCGCATGGACCTGTGCGCTCGTGTACTGGACGCATGCACCGCTCGCCTACTTCGCGCTCTTTCGCAGCTCCGTGGATTGAACCCAGACGCTCCCTTCATTGTCAAGGTTGACTTATGTGCATCCAAGGCAGGCATTTGCAGTGACGAGCTTCTTCAGTGGGTGGGCCGCTTCGAAGAATCCTACAAGCAAGACCAGCACAAGATCAAGACGAAGCCAGACACAGTTGACTCAAACCAGGATGTTGTCATTCGCGATTTACTTAAGGCAAACCAACTCCTTGTGGATCGACTCGATGCGCTGGAGACGAAGGTCGGCGGAAGTGAAGCGTCGCATCCAAAGGTGGCTGTCAAAGTGACAAGCGTGTTAAGCGACAAAGAGTCGAGCAGACACGCAAGAAAGCGCAGGCGACATACCTGTCCAATGTGTGGTACGCTTGGTATGCAGGCGAGCCGCGCTTGTGGTTGACGATCGATCGGAAAAGGCGATCAGACGCAGGCAATATTGTCGCATTCATGAAGCTGTTCCTGTTCAACGGCTTCACGTTGAGCCCGGACATCGCAGACTATCGAGATCGCGTACTTGTTCTAGGAGCCGAGACAGAGCGAGAGGCTGCTGGCATTCTTGCAAACGCAGGGCATTCGATCTCGTGGCGCAAGCGCTGTGTTAAAGCACATGCGAGCCTTGACGGAAAAGGAAAGCTCGACGAAGCCATTCGGCTGCACAAGGCGCTGTTAGAGTTGGGCCATGTCGTTGATCCAGCGCCAAGAAGCTGTCAAGTCGCATTGAAGGTTAGAGAGTAAGCCCGCGGCATGGACTTGAACCAGCACCCGAGATCTTGCTCCACCTTTGAGCTACGCAGGCATAATCACAAAGTATGCAAAGGAAATACACATACCTCTGTTGCTTGATTGGTATCGTGCTTGAGTGGCTTCGGGGGCGTAGCTGTAGTCGAATTACTCTCAGCGGGTCCCAACGGACGGCGTCCGTGCTGCACCAGGCCATGAAAGCGCAGTCTTCATCCGATGTCTTGTGTGGTTCCAACCGAAAAAGCGCGACTGATTTGTTTCGCTGTGTGAAGCAAATCTGACTGGTCGCGGAAGATACTCGCAGTGTCCCAAGCACGCGTGTCTTTACTGCTCGCTTTTATTGGTGGACCCCGCTTCCAGCTTTGGGGCCTCACTTCTCAATTTGATCTGGACTACACACTTGGCTCTCAGCCCTTTCCCTTTGTATTTTATTTTTTCTCTTTTTCTCTTTTTCCTCGGTCAACAGGCCGTTTCAGAGAATTCTGTGCACACCACAGGGCATACCATTGGGCGTTCTCACACTTCCACAAATCTCACATGCAAGGGTTTGGGTTCAGCTCTTCCAACCCACTATATCCTTAATTTGTGTGTCGTACATAAATCCCTTGTTGTCCTTGCTGTCGGACCCCTATTGTCGGAACCCTCTCAGCGTCGGATTTTTCACAGTATGGTGTGTTTCACGCTAAAAAAGCGATTCCCACTGTTAGAATGGCCGAATTCGACGTAGCTCTCGAGAAAATCAAAAATTGTCAAAAGTGGGTGCAACACAAAGTGGACAAATTTATAGAGTATACACTCCGCGCAGAAAGTTTGCGCTAGATTTGTCCAATCGCCATTCCTAAAGTTGTGCCTTATAGCCAATGAAACGGCGAGTATCAGACCAGTTTTCGAATTTTTGATTGGGTGAAAATTGATCGCGAAAAGGTGAGAAATAATTTTGCAAGGGTATCTTTGGTCAAGGGAGTGCCGCGGTCAGATTGGTATTAGACGTCTTTCAATGCGTCGCGCACGTTGCTAGTAAGTTGTAAATGATCTCTTCAGCTGATCGCCATCGTACGTCGTTTTCGCATCGATCGAATTAGTTCCCGAAGAGTAGTGGCTGGCAACTCGCCCCACGCACGCCGAACAGCCGACTTGAGCTGCTCCACGTCCGCGTGCTGACGTCCGTTGGCATAGACCTTGTGCGTGAGCCACGCCCAGACGTTCTCCATGGGATTGAGGTCAGGGGAGAGGGAAGGCCACTTCATCACGTCGATGGTGCAGTCGCTAAGCCACGCCTTTGTCTGACGGCTCGTGTGGCAAGCCGCGCCGTCATGCTGGAAAACAAAGGAATCGCTGTGGTTAGACCACGCAAACGGGAGTAGAAACTCGCCGAGCACGTTCGTGCAGACGTCGGAGTTCATGGACACGTGATCTTGGTCGTCCCGGCGCTCGAGAAGCGGCCCACACCATCAGCCCACCACCGCCTGAATGGTGACGCACCCCCACGCTCTCTGGCGTACCAGCAACGTGCCAGTACTTCTTCAGGCTGTCAGGACCATCCAGCGTCCACCGCTTCTCGTCGGAAGACCACCGTGCCCCACTTTTCGTCGCTCCAGGCGACCTTGTCCTTGGCCCACTCCTGCCGCTTCGCCTTGTGCCGTGCTGTGAGAGCCGGCGTGCGGCAAAAGCTCCTCCATTTGAGTCGCGAATTAGCGAGCATGGCAACCTGAACGGTACGATCCGATGCTGGCAATTGCAACTGCGCAGCGAGAGTTGCCGCTGAGAGAGGCTTGGCCACGAGGTGGCGCTCGATTTTCCGCTGGTGACGCGACGTCAACTTTTGCGGCCTTCCCGACCGAGGACGGGCCGCAGCGACCGTGCTGCGCTTGACAACTTTTCGCACAGCCGTTGGGGACCTCTTCAGCTGCTTGGCGATTGCTCAGCTGCTCATGCCAGCGCGGTGAAGCTCCTACGCAGCTCGCTGCTCTGCTTCGTCCAGCTTCTTGCCCCTCGCCATCTTGAAACTCATCAAATGAGACTGACAACTTTACCAGGCATTACACACGTATGGTTGAGCAAAACAAGTTAATCAGCAGCAAAAACGACAAGCTCCACGTCATCAAATACCAATCTGACCGCGGCACTCCCTTGACCAGAGGTACCCTTGCAAAATTATTTTCCACCTTTTCGTGATCAATTTTTACCCAATCAAAAAGGCAAAAACTGGTCTGATCTCGGCGTTTCATTGGCTATAAGACACAACTTTAGGAATGACGATTGGACAAATCTAGCCGACACAACAAAAAATCGGAGGGTGCGCGCAAACTTTCTGCGCGGAGTGTACGATTTGCGTTTTAAATGGTAATAAAGCAAACAAATGCGTCTAGGCGCGTAATAAATGCTTCTACAGCATTCTACGCGGCAAGAGCGACCGATTCATGTCAATTGCAGATCTTCCGGGATGCCAAAGGGCCCAGAATTGACGGAATCCGAGCGTTCACTTATCGTCAACCTCCACGACGTGAATGTGTCGAATTTAGAGATCGCAAGGCGCCTTGATCGTTCGGAAAGGCTTGTGCAGAGTGTGCTTCGTGACCCAGAGGGCAAAAAACGCAAGGAGCGACCTGGAAGGGACCGCAAACTGACCGATCATGATTACCGTCATATCGTCCACCTCGCGTGTCACCAGCGTTACACGCCAAAGAAGATCATCAACGTGCTGAAACTCGACTGTAGTCCTCGCACCGTGCTCCGCGCGCTTGAAGCTGACGAGAACGCCCACTTCATCAAGCGACAATCGATTCTGGCGATGTTAACAAGACACCGAGAATACCGGGTGCAGTGGGCGCATGAAAAGATAGCAAGTAAGTTCGACTGGACGGTTGTGGTTATTTCTGACGAAAAGAAGTTCAATCTAGATGGCCCGGACGGGTGCCAGTACTACTGGCATGACAAGCGGCTGCCGCCAGAGACCGTCTCGAAACGAGTCGC
>JAADVW010000454.1:0-27927 GCA_023335875.1 Elongisporangium prolatum | reverse complement strand
TATGCACTACTCGGACGAGGCTGGAGCCAACTGGCGCGCGCGTCGCTTCAAGTTCGCCAACCTAGTGCGCAACCCGATCAACCAGTCTCGCCAGTACGACGATCTGTTCGCCAAGGAAGAGAACAAGTCGGTGCGTCGCTAATGAATGCTGTAGAGACAGACCAATCACTCTACTTTATAACAAATGTATACGTATGATACCACACAACTTCAATCTTTGTTTCTTTTTTTAAGATTTTTGATTGGAGAAGATCGTTCTTGCATGGCATTTATAGATCGCCCCAAATAGTCCAGGTCAAAATTAGTTGCTGTTGAATAGGATCAATAGTGAGAAATGGAAATCATGTGCATTTGGCGATGCCTCGGGTTTATCCAAGTCGATTCAGCCTTCCTCCAACACAGATACAAAACGGTGGTTCCATGCACTGCGCACGATTCACCCCAGTCACCGCGGCGCGTATTCGATTGAGAGGCTCGAAGCACTTTCCACATATTGCAATGAAGTATCTCTTCTCCGAGTTATGGCGATAAACATTATGCTACCAATTCCAACGTTCCTATTAGCAGTCTTTCTGGCGTTTATCCCGCTTCAAGACCCCCAAGCCGGATGGAAAGCCAACACTGGAGCCTGGATACGTTTTGCCTTGGCTGCTCTCTTGACTGGTCTTGGTTTGATTGTTCAGACCAATGCGATGGTACCGGCTTCTAGGCTAAACGTATCGCGAATTCTGCTTTTAGCTGCCGTAATGACCGCATTTCTGATGCTCATGTCGTGTTACGTAGCAAGCGTGTGGGTCTATCCGATTCCATTCGGATATATCATATTTGTACCTCCATACGCTTGTGGTTTGATTGTTCTGTTCAATTTGGCGATCGGTAAAGCAGCCTTTCGTCAACATCCAACCCTCAAAGACCAACTGCATCAGCATCTAGGAATTATCTTAATTCAAGCTTCGCTTTGCTGCATCTATCCAGCTTTTAGTGCGATCTACTTCCGACTCGAGTCAACAGAGCAGGCTACTCTCTTGCTTTTATTGCCTTGTATCAAACTAATCATGCAAAGCGCGACATCCAGTCTTGCACGAGATACAGAAGAGTGCATTCCAGGGATCATTGTGTTTTCTGTCGAAGTTTTCAACGCGTTATACATGTCCAAATGCATGCAAAATTCCAAGTCGAACGCAACATACTTTGTGATTATGGGTTTTGATACGATCAAGTCAATTCTGACCTACAGAGATATGAAGCAACAACTTTCCGAGCTGAGCCACACGAAGATAAGATACAATTCGGGCAATTCGACGTCCAACCTTCTGGAATCAGTTCTTCGAGTCTGCAAGGAACCTGGAGTCATTCACCAAAATTTAAATACGTCTATTCGCATAAAGTCTTGTGTCCAATTGCGTACATTTGCAGCATATGGCGAGCTATACGAGCAACCACCGCATTCAACACAATCTACACTGAGCGCAATTGAGACAAACAATTTAAGGCGTCTTTTTACAACCACAAACTCCCTGAGCTTAGCCGAAAAGCACGAGTTTGTGTATCGCACTTTAAAAATTCTGTTCCAGTGTGAATATCACATGCTCGCAGAATATGTCGAGTGCGTGATCCCGACAATCTATGCGGTATATCTGGCAATTCTTTCCTGTTTGCCCAGCATGAAGTACTATCCTGAAATTCGCGGCATGACCCCGGCGCAAGTTGCGACCATGGCTTTAAACGTGCTCATGTATGCTGGGTTGGAAGTGCTGTCATTGGTGATCCTGCACTTTGCACTTAAACGAAAGCTCGGATTCTCTCCCTACATACTCGCATTCGTACTGGAAAATCATTTTGTTGAGATTCAAGCCCGTCTTCTTGTCTGGTTCTCCTTCCTTCTACAAATGACACTGGTCCATTACGGTACGTCTGGACAACTCTGTTCGAGATTACTGTAATGCTTGTGCGGTTGACATGGTTGCGCTTTGGGTGTTTATCATGCATCAGGAATGGATTTTACGCTTCGTTTTGAGTGGATTGAGTCGAAGCAATCCCCATAGCCCCCCGCCACCACACAGGATGAAGACAATTGACCTCGTTTTGCGTTCTCATCATTTTGAAATTCTTAAAACGAACAATCATAAAGATGGATGTTGAAATCTTCTTTAAATTGAGACTTGATATGTTAGTAAAGATACGAATGGAAAACGAGTAAACCATCAGCTGGAAAGACTCATACGAGCCCATGCTTGATATCTCTAGCGACGCACCGACTTGTTCTCTTCCTTGGCGGACAGATCGTCGTACTGGCGAGACTGATTGATCGGGTTGCGCACCAGGTTGGCGAATTTGAAGCGACGCGCGCGCCAGTTGGCTCCGGCCTTGTCCGAGTAGTGCATGGTGTTCTCACGCTTAGTCTTGTCCAGATACACATTCGGATGCGTGGTGATGAAGCGCGTGACATTGGTTGCGGCCTTGAGCGAGGCGATGCCGAGGATGATCACAGTGGAAAACGTTCCCTTGTCGGTGGTCCAGAGGTTGTGGACGCTCATGGACGAGAGGGCGAACTTGCTGACGATGGGTGACATGGTTGGTTATTTGGTGGAGGTGATCGCTGGCTCTTGTGAAGATCGATGCAGGTTGTTGAATGGGTCGAGACCACTGCGATTAATTCCATATCCTGTTCGATGGTCGTCGTTTTCAAAGAGATGAAGCAAAACGCCACAAGAGAAACGCGTTAGGTGCGTCTTTATATTCCATGTCTTTTGCATTACTCGGATGAAGTCGGAGCCAACTGGCGCGCGCGTCGCTTCAAATTCGCCAACCTCCGATCAACCACTCTCGCCAGTACGACGATCTGTTCGCCAAGGAAGAGAACAAGTCGGTACGTCGCTAGAGAATGAAAGACAGGTCGATCACTCCACTTTATAAATGAATGTATACGTATGACAACTCTAATTGCTATTATATTTATACAAGAACTCGAAGCTCATACTCAAAAGTTCAAGGAATGTGCACGATTAGTGAATAGGTAGCAGCATAAACACTGACAGTTCTACTTCTTGCCCTTCTTTTTGCCTCCTTTCTTTCCCTTCTTGTTGGCTTCCGCTGCCTTTTTCTTTTCCTCCTTCAGTACCAAATGCGCCCGGTATGCAACTTGAATGATACGCGCGGCTGTATTTTGCGCCTTGAGCTCCTCTTTCCGGAGAGCTTCCAGCTCCAGCAGCCGCTTGCGCTCTTCTTCTTTCTGCTGGATCGCGACCATTTCGTCCTGCCAGCGCCGTTGGAAGATTTCGAGCCGTTGCAAATTGATGGTTTTCTGTTGCTGGAGAGCTTGTAGCTGCTGCTGCTTGACTTGCGTATCTTGCTGATACTTCGCTGTCCACTCAGTGAGCTCAGATTGCAGCTGCTCCTGTCGGTCTTTCAGGAAACTGCTTGTCTCTTCATGAACCCGGTTCTCTGTGTTGCATTTGGATTTCAGTTCTTTGATATTCTCTTCCTGCTCTTCAATCAGCTGGCGATACATCCGCGCAGTGCTGGCGCGCTTGGCCTTGGCTTCATTGCGTGCATACCGCGTATCGATCTGCGTCTTTGTCTTGACCGCCAGAAGCTGTTCTTTGAGCTGCAGAATCGTATTGCGATGCTCGACGACCTCTTTTTGGTGCTCCGTCTTCTCACGCACGAGCTCGGACGTCAGTCGCTTAACTTCCTCTGCTGCCTCTTTCTCTTTCTTGAGGATGTCGTGAGACTTTTCCTGCGTGCTTTTGCCATCGACAACGAATGCCAGCAGCGTCTCGAAGGTTCCATGCTTGCGGATTTCATGCAGCGTCTGCGTCAGCAGCTCCAGCAGGCTCTCGCGCTCTTGCTGGATCTTGAACAGATTGCCGGCGAAGTTCGGGTTCTCTTTAAGATTCCGGCACAAGCTCTTGGTCGACTCGCGCAGCAGACGACTCACGTCCTGGATCTCGCGCTGGTTCTCTTTGAACTTGGACTTGTTGGCCAGACCCTTGAGGACTGTGCGCTGGGCGATGAGCTTTTCATACTTCGCCTCGAGCTGTCGTTGCTCCTGAATGATGCGAGAGATCTCTTCCCCCACGATCTGCGAGAGCTCTTCCCGATGCTGCAGGATATCAGGTGTAATGCTGCCCAGGAAACTCAGCTTCTCCAGCGACTCCTCCAGCACGCCGCACGCACGCAGACTCTCGATGGGCGTGAGTTTGAACATGATGCAGATGTGGCAATGCTCCAAGCGACGTCGGTTCTGTTTATAACGACCGACAAATCCGATAAATACTGCTGTATTAGTTTTCAGAGGTAGTTTCGTATCGACAAAGTACCATCTGAACGCATGTTGAAGCTGGTTACGGTTTCCGGTATTTATTTTGAAAGGTTCGTTTACATTACATCCCATCCATCCATCACAATCATCAACGCATTAGTTCTTCTTGCTCTTCTCGTTCGAAGTGCGAATAGCGGCTTCCATCTCATCCCACTTCTCGCTGCTCACGGCGCCAAACATGTTGAACTCGCCGGCGTTCGAGACGGTCTCGCCGCCGTCGAAGCGGATGATCTCGCCATTCATCCAGCTGGCGTAATCGCTCGTGAGGTACGAGGCCAAATTGGCCAGCTCGTCGACTTCGCCAAAGCGGCCGAGCGGGTTGTTCTTGCGCATCACCTCTTCAAACGCGCCCGTGGGGTCCAGGCGGTCGAACGCGCCTTTGGTCTTGATCGGACCGGGAGCGATGCCGACAAAGCGGATGCCGTACTTGCCCCACTCCACTGCCAGCGACTTAATCATGGCCTACAGAAATCACGTGAGAATGATTCTATGGAAAGGTGCATCTCTGCAGCACGTACGCTGACGCCAGCCTTGGCAGCCGCTGATGGGACGACGTAGCCGGATCCGGTCTCGGCGTACGTGGTCGTGATGTTGAGGAAGACGCCACCGTTGTCGGCACGGATCATGCGTTTGCCAGCATCCAGCGTCACGTTGGCCGTTCCCTTGAGCACGATGTCCACGATCGTGCCGAACCCCTTGGAGCTCAGACGCTCAAAGGGCGAGATAAAGTTGCCAGCGCTGATGGACACAGAGCAGTACCACAACAGTCAGTCCATGCAGCTTCCATGCATAGCAACGCGAGCGCGTTCGACGTACGCATTGTTCACGACGATTGTGGGTACGCCCGCGAGCTCGTCGAGCTCATCCAGTGCGGCCTTGACCTGCTCGGCGTCGCGCACGTCGCCTTGCAGCGCGATGACCGAGTTTCCCGTGATGGCCTCAATGTCGCTAGCTGCCTGCTCCACGACTGCCTTCTTGCGGCTCATGATCGCGACTGTGGCGCCAAGATCCGAGAGCTTGGTGGCGATACCCTTGCCCAGACCAGTGCCGCCGCCCGTCACGAGCGCGATCTTGCCCTTGAAGCTGCCGGGCGGCAGCATGGTGGACAGCACGGCCGGAGAGCGCGCGGCGGTGGAGCTGAAGAGGCGGCGCTGCATGGCGACGGACGAGAGACAGCGGGAGCTCAAAGCCATGGCTGGCGGATTCGGTTGTGTGTTACCGGTATCTTCCGCACAAGGGCGCGTGCCTCTCGTCGGAATCTCACGTCTTGAACTGCAACATACCGGTATCGAGTCAATGGCAGGTTCTCCATGTCGACCCACGGGTCGAAGAATTGAGGGTACGCTGGACCGGGTACTGTCTGTAACCGGCTAGGGGGTTTCGGGTTACACACCGTATCTTGAGCGGGTTACACATGATTGCGCTAGTTCCAAGAGCTCCCTAATAAGCCTCTGGGGGTCATGGACACTTCTGCTGCTGGTGCTGGAGATCTCGCTACAGTACGAGACGGACCAATGCGCTCTTGCATATGAAGATCATGATCAGTAGCCACACCTGACGCTCACTCGTCTCTGTGTCTTGCTGTCTGTCACGCTAGGCCGCGGTCGTCGTGTCGTCGCTGGACGGGCACCAGGCGACTGATGCAGAGGTAAATGCTTCTCCTGTGCCGCGTCCAGACTCGTCTGCTGCTGCTGCTGCTGCGTTATGTGCTGTAGAGACCGACGAGGTTGGTAGTAGCCATGCATGAGTGCTGGTACTGTATGTGCGTAGATACCTGCACCCATGAGCTGCGCTGGACTCATCCGAAACCTGTTGTTGTAGACGAAGAGTAGCGCCAAGAAAGATAGTGGAAGCTCATGGAAACGAGCGCAAGTGACGCCCTGGAGGCTCTCGGGACCACTCTCTGGCCGCATCAAGAGCCACTGGATGCAGGACAACTCTGACATGGTCGAGACCAGCAGCAACGAGGGCAGTCCGACGTCCTTTGTGGGTGACGTCATGGCGCCAGATCTCTTTGCGGCCATCGTGAACGACCTGTTCTTCGACGTGTTCTCAGACTACACGAGCAACGGCCATCAACTCATGAACAGTGACGAGACGGACGGCCAGTCGTCAGATCGACCCGTCAATGTGAACGAGTTTGTGGACTCACATGGCAAGACGCTACTGCATCAAGCCTGCCGCTACGGACGCTACCAAGTGGTCAAGTGTCTGCTGTTCCATGGCGCTGATGTCCTGACTCAATGCAAGCTAGGTCGAACTCCATTCCACGATGCTGTTTCCTCTGGCAAGCGCGAAGGAATTGTAGAAATACTCGGTCTTCTCTACAAGCACGAACCCTCGGGCATCACAAGAGTCGACCGCAATGGAACTCATGTGCTGCATCTGGCTGCTATCCACGGCCGTCTCGATGTGTTGAAATGGTGTTCTGAGCTCGAGTCCGGGCTCGATGCGTCCAGTGAGACAACGCGCACTGTGATTCCCATGGCCATCACGTCTTTCAGCGGACGCAACGTGCTTCATTACGCAGCTTACAACGGCAGGCTGCATGTGATCCAGTGGCTTCTCAGTGACGACAACGAAAAGAAAGACGAGCTGTCGATTTCGTCACTGGATATGAATGGCTACTCGATCCTGCACTACGCGTCCATGGGAGGCCACTTGAACATTTGCCAGTGGCTGGTCTTCCACGCGTCTTCCCGAAATGAGCTCAACATCAAAGCAAAGACCAGTGGGGGACAGACCGTGGCCGATCTCGCCAAGCTTTCGGAGATCAAAAACTTTCTCTCGCAGATCGCTCAGCCGCCGCCAGCGCCGTGCGATTTACGCTGCGTTGGCGCAGACGCCTGTTCGATTGGGATTTCCTGGAAGATCAACCCGCCTTTAAACCCTTTGCTGCTCGAAGTTCTGGCTCCTAAATGGATCGAGCTCGAATACTGCAAGAGACCGACAGGATTGGCGCGCGCTAGCGGAATTTTTACCATGTTGATGACAATGCCGTCTACTACTGCTCCGTCTATCTTCAAGTGGGAACAGGTCGGAGCGCTTATCGATCCACGAGCGACGGAATACTGGATGTGTGGGCTGGAAAAAGAAACGGAGTACCTGGTTCGGATGCGAGCCATGAATCGAAACGGATACGGCGCCTACTCCCTCATCACGATGTCTGGTGACTTTGCGACTACAAATGGGTCCAGCAACACCTTCAAGGTGTCGCCAGGCGTCGACTATCACTATCTGGATGCAGCATTCATTGGTACTTTGCACTTTGAGCTGCTAGAAGCGCGACATTTGAGAGTCTCTCCGTGGAAACGAACGACTTCGCGGAAAGAAGCAGCCGATCAAGGCCGATTCTACAGTGTTCTATCTCTGCAGACTCCGTGGATTTCGTCGCCTTCAAATCGACGTCGAAATCAAACCGCTGCAGCTGAGGATAGCAAGTGCTTGTACCGCATTCGCTCTGAATTTGCACGCGTCCAAGAGGAAATGGTTCGCGCTGGCAGTTTGCATGCGTTCCGGCACCCGTGCTTTAAGCTACAGACGATTCTACGAGTCCCAGAGGCTTCGCAGTCGATGTTGACAGTGGAGATTCACCACGATACATTGCGAGAAGACTCATGCATTGGTGTAGCGAAGGTCCCGCTGATGGATTTTGTCCGCGGCCTTCCAGCGAAACTGCGATGGTTACCACTGGAATACAAGGCAACGAGTGAAGAGGATGGAGACGAAATGCTGGGCGAAATTCTCATTCGAACGCTGTTTCTGGCAGACGGAATCAGTGAAATCCCGCATCCGACTCAACTGGATGTGTACTGCTCCACAGCAGAAGAGCTACTGGAGAATAGCACTGACAGCGACGGCAGCGGCAGCGAACAATCGAGTCCGACCAGCAAAAGCAGCTCTCTACTCGCTTTCTCGTCTCCGCCTAGTTCGTCGTCTTCTGCTGCAGTCATGCAATTTGATCAGATGGGCTTTCGCATCTACGACCCACGAGAGAAACCTCGTATCGGATTGAGCTCTCCTGTATCGTATCTACAGTCACGACGCTCATATAGCTATTTCAAAGATCACTATGAGTGTATGGCAGCGCAGCAAGACAGGAACTGGCTTCAATTCCACAGGCGTTGGCACTCTTTGAATATCTCCCACGATATGGCAGACTCCAGTGGGTTCAAGACCAGTCTGTCAGACCTGTTGACATCCAGCTGCATGGCCAAGTGCGGCTCTGCTATTTGTCCCTATGAGCAACGTGGCAACAAGAGGCTGCGTCGACTCGCTTGGTATGGCATCCCGCCGTCCTCGCGCCCAGCTTTGTACATGCGAATGAGCAGAGCTCTGCGTAAGAAATACGCTCATCCAAACGACTATTTCGAGCGGATTTTAAAGCAAGCCATGGCTTTCAAAGAGCAGAACGACGTCGAGAGCGACGTCCAAGCACCCCCGAGAAGCGGCAACAAGTTCGCAACTGCAAGACGGCAGATTCAAGTTGATCTGCAGCGCACGTTTGCTGGAAACCAATGTTGGATAAACACTGTCGACGGCCAACTGGCTTTGGAGCGGGTTCTACTTGCGTACGCAGTGCATAACGAATCGGTCGGCTATTGTCAATCCATGACCTTCATTGTCGGCCGATTGCTCTGTCTATTCCAGTTCCATCAACGCGACCCAATGGCTTCGGAAGAGCAGGTCTTCTGGCTGCTCGCAACCTTCTGCGAAGACTTTTTCCCGTCGTACTACACTCACGGAATGAGCGGACTCCAGATCGACGGACTCATTCTTGAAGCGCTCATGCGCAAACGTTTGCCCAAAGTGTTCCGTCACTTCGAGCTCCTGCAGACCCCGCACATCGGACTGTTGCTCGTCACGCAGTGGCTCCTGCCGATTTGTTGCGCAGTCTTTCCAAGCGAGACCAGCTTCCGCGTTCTGGATGCGATCGTATACGAAGGGCCCAACGTGGTGTTTGCCATTATGATCGCCCTGTTGCGGATATCACAAACCGAGCTACTGGCGGAAACTAAGGACTACATGCAGCTCTTCCGGTTTCTGAAGGAGCGGGACATGCGACTGTACGATGCCGCGCTACTCTTGGAAATCGCATTTGACGAGCACATCCTGCTCGAGAGCACAATCGATTCGCTTCGATCCGAGTTATTAGTCAAGTCCGAGAGCAACGAGGCCGCTTCCAAGGCGTAAACAACACATGCACTCAGAAGCTAATTGTATAATCTACTAGTGTATTTTATAGCAAACTTATTCATGCAAGTCGCGCCACTGTCGCAGCCTCAATGGCGGCTTGAGCCGAGCTGTCAAGCTGCTTGAGGCTGGAATCAAGTGACGTCGCTTCTTCGCGCTTGCGATCAATCGCCTTGAGCAGCTTCTTCATGATGTGGACAGTCTCGTTTGGGTTGGAAATCCAGACCGTGGTGGCTGCGTCTCGAGATCGCGTGTCGTTACCTTCGAGTCAAGTGGCCAGTGTGAGTCACAGTGCAACACTGGGCCTGATATATCAGATCAACGTACCTGTTCGCGTGAATCGATCGCCGACATGGAGGCATTCCATGCCCTGAATGTTCCTCTAAATCAACCGAAAGGAAAGCATTGTAAGTAAGTTGCGCTCGAGATAAAGGCCAGTGAGACAGACACTTACAAGCTGCTCGCCATGCAATTCCTTGGGCAGGAAGCGGAAGACGTACTTCTGGAGCGCCTGGATACCGATGGCCTTGTTGCCAACGTCAATCCAGACATCATTGCCGCCATTAAAGGCGCAGAAGGGCACAGTGCAACCCTTGAGTTCACGTTGCGCTGTTAGACAGATTTCCTCGAGGTTCTCGTACATGAACCGCCTGGGCGACGTGTTGATGATGCCGACGCCTCGTTCCTTGCGCAAGATCGAGACCGGCATGTGCAGCATCTCCGTGGTCTCTCGAAGAACTCGCTCGCCTATATCGAGCATCGCTGTGATGTCTTCCTCACGCCAGCGTTCGCCTCGACCATCTTTCCACAGCACGCCGTCAATCTCTCGGAGCGAGATCTTTCGCGTGGCTTCGTCCGTGTAGGTTTCCAGCAGGTAGTTGCACTCGCCGCCCATGACCAGGAACCGCGCGCGTTCCTCAACAGTCAAGGTCTCAAGGCCATCGAGAATGCCGCGTAGACGCTGCTCGTACCGCTCTGGCTGGCCTGGGTATCCAGCCGCAGTCACGAGCGACACGACGATGCCACGCTTGAGCAGCGACACGATGATCGACGTCATGCTGGATGTGGACGTGATGCTGCCGCCATCCTCGTAGATCGTGTCGTCTGCATCGAACGTCACGAGCTTGAGATGGCCTGCGATCGCGTGGATCGTGGCCAGGTTGAGAATGTGGCGCACCTCTCGAAACGTCGGCGGCACGTGCTTGCGCGACAGGAATTGCGTGCGAGCATCGTACTACTGGCCAGCAGGGCTTCCACAGTCAGTCAATCTCCACAGCAGAGGCAATGAGTGGACGCCACGCAATAACTACCTCCTTGACAGCGCGCGTGAGGTCGAGCGGCAGGAAGATGGTCTTGATGTTGGGCAGGTACTTCTTGAGGCGACTGGCGCCATTCGGGTCGGCCACGTGCTCAGCGATCATGTCCTGCATGACCTGGAAGACCTCGAGGATGGACAGATGCAGACCAGCGGACTCGTCCACGGGCGCCATGATCCACTCGCGTATGAGCTCGATCATCGGGTCCTGTTCCTTCAGCATCTTCTTCTCGACTTGTCTTCCGTCTCGCAAATGCGCAAATGGCTTGCGGGACAGACACTCCCCCGTGCGAGTGCCACCTCTGCATGCGAATCAAGCGGCTCGTGGCTCGTCTATGTGACATTCATGCCTGCATTCATTCACCAGCCAGCGTCGGATCGCTACAGTAACGCCTTCTCGGCCAAAGCACGAGCACTGCAAGCAATCATTCAGCACAGATTGAGGACATAGTGTATCGGCATTTTGGATGGTATATGTTAAGCCTAGTCATGCTATAGGCCCTTATGCAATAAAATCACGTGCCTTAATGCGTCCATATCCATTCACATTAAAGCGTAAAGTCCACTTCTACTGCATCAGCCTCATTACTGTAGTAAAAGACTATTGAGCAAAGGATCTCACCGAAATGAACGAGTGTTAGCTGTGGTTTAAAGACAAATCAGCCAGCCAGACGTGACTGGAGCTCGATCGATCGGCTCTCGAGCCCAAAGCCTAACATGTACGCTGGAGAGAACTCGAGCCGCTTCTGTACGACAAAGTGCAGCGCGATAAGGCGACAGCACTTTCAGACCTGGATAGATCAACAAATTTGGCAACCATCGCTCAGCAGTGTGCGCAGAGCTCATATCACGCATCTACATAAGTACTTGGCACTGGACAAGATTGAGAGTGCAATGTATTCCACTTATTGCACGTTGAATTGACGCAGCAAAACTTAATAGGATACGCAATCAAAAAGATCTACAAAAATCAAGTTGCTTCAATCGCATATGCGAACTCAAAACATGTTAAATATATGCTTCTTACCCAACTACTGCAGTCTTTAAAGGACTCAACTTAATGGCTTGGCCCTTGCGATATGTCATTCATGCTTGACGCTGTTGTCTGTAAACTCCATACGCGAGCCCTGCGACGACGAATCCTGCAAGAATCAGCGCCGACTCGAGATCTTTGAACACTGTAAGCATGAAATAGCACCACAAGATCGTTGGGACGACTGCCAGCGCACTCAGCGCTCCCAGACCGCAAGGAACTTGCACTGGCCGGTTCAATTCCGGCTGCTCGACTCGGAGGCGAATTGTGGTCATGGTGATCACGAGTTGGACTGCGGCCGAGAAGGCGTTTGTCATTGGAAGCAGGTCGTCGTAGTCCAACGACAACAGCACCAGCATAAATACCAGAGTGATACCGATGGAGTAGTGGTGCGACTCAAAGCGATCGTTTCGCGTGGCCAGCACCGCCGGCACGAGTTCATTTTCAGCCATACCGCCAATTGTGTACGTGCTGCAGAAGAGTCGCGCGACAAAGAGGCCCATGACAGAGCACACTGATGAGCAGACGATCACGCCCTCGAGTATTCGGCCTCCGATCGAGTGCGCAATCGTCGGGTACGAATAATGCGTGAAGAGCGTCCAGTTGGGTCGGTCGGTCACCACTGCAGCTGGCAGCGGGAGTATGTAGGAGGCGAACGTGAGCGCTACAGCGATAGCGAGCGCCTTGGGATACATACTGATGGGATTCCGCACTTCGCCGGCAAAGACCGAAGCCATGTTGACGCCATCGAAGCTCCAGAAAAGCGTGTTGATGAGCACGTTCCACTGAATAGCGAGAGCGCCGCTCTGGACCTCGTCTTGCTTCTTCGTATCGTACACAATCTTCTCGTGGCGGAGCTCGCCCAGGTCCTCAAAGTCGATCGACTTGGCGTAGCCCCAGACAGTGAACACGAGCGCAGGTACAAGCACACAACCCAGCATGACACGAGTGCTGCGCTCCACGAGTCTCGTGCCCAGCAGATTCGGCACCGCGAGCACGATAGCGATCAGCGCCTTGATGCAATACTTGCCCACTTTCGAGTGGATCGTAGTGCCCGAGTACTGGAGCAGGATATCCAGTAAAAAGCCTGGCAGGAGAGCGCCCTTGAGCACGCCCGCGACCCAAGCCCAGTAGCCGACTTCAAAGCCCCAGAACGCGCCAAACGCGGTCTTAGTCCACACTGCGAAGCCTCCGTTCTCTGGCAGAGCGGAGCACAACTCTGCGATCGTGTACGCGTAGGGCAGAGTGACTAGAAGCGGGTAGACCACAAGCGCAGGCAGACCGATGAGTGGACCAGCAGCCGACATGATGGGCTCTGAGCCGATGGGCCCGCCGCCGCCAACGAAATACGTGATAGTCGCGATGCCTGCGACGCTTAAAATGCGTTGGCCGGTGGACGCTCGGTCCACTTGGTCGAACTTGCGCGAGGTCATCTCGAGGATCGAGCCCTCCATGGAGTCAATGTCGCTGTGCACAGACGCCCCATTAGCTCTTCCCATACTAAAGCAGATCAATGCGCAGACGACTTACACAAACGCCACGACGTTCGGGGAGTTTTCCTGGTCGCTGTGGTTGGCTGCGGCCATGATTCAGAGTGAGCAATACAAAGTCCGGCCCTTGGGAAAGAGTGTTACGACATGCTCATAGGGTTGATTCAATTCTTTAAAGGTGTCGGATACACTGCGCCGCTTTTATGCGCAAACCGCCTGTTTAGTGTCGAAATAATGCAGCGGTCATTTTTAAATGACTGCCTTGCAGTAAGATATGTTATAGAGTGATCACTATTGGCGCTCAAAATATCGAAGAAATGCAATTTAGAGTCGCAGAAGCTGTGTATATTATGAAATAAACAAGTCAAAAGGATGTTCTTAATTAATGTAAATTTCAAGAAAGGTAGGAAGATATCGCAGTTTTCACTGGCTCCAACTCGCCAGGGATCATGGCGACTATTGGTGTGGTCCCACGGAACGGCTCCTTCTGCCTTCTTGGGTTGCCGCACACTTTAACTCTGTTAAAACTAAACTTCGATCTGCCGTTTCAGCGCGTTGTGTGGCGAGAAGATCCCGGAGATGGGAGGCCGGCAGCAGCACCAAGCATGGGTTTCACGCCGCAATCACCGGAGTCTGCTTCTGCTCGCGCGCTGAGGAGTTCCGTCCAAAGGCCAAAATTTGATGACAAGTCTTGGAACCGCACCTTCTGTGTCCCCGTTGGCCCTTCACATGAAGAGAAGGAAACGTTTCAGGCAGAGAGATTGCAAATGGTGCCCCATGAGCACGATTACTGACGCAACTGAGGAGAGATTACTCTCCAGTTGACCTTGGCACCACCTCAATTTTGCATTCTCAAAATGCTGAAACCAAATCCTTGCTAGAAGCTGACAAATTTTTTTTTTTTACTCAACTTGGATTAAGTTGGCCACTGTACTGAGCCAGCCGTCGCATCGCCTTCCATGGAATGCTGTGCTTTGGCAGACCGTACAGACTCCTCTGTGAAATGGAATTGCACCCAGCTATTTAGTAGACCGCTCTCTAATCAAAAGAATTATCCATATTCAACGAAGCAAATGTCAGTGTCAAATTCACTCTTGCGAATTTGAAATACAGATAAGAGTTAGCGCCATGGTGATGTCAGCTCACATTATCACCAAAGTGCACCAGCGTGATCTCCTAGACGTATGTGACCCAAACAAGCAAGCGCGCCTGGAACTCCAAGACTTGGTTCTCCAGTACGAACGCAAGTATACACTTAGTACGCTGGAGAGAAACCAGACTTCCACGTGGTTGTGTAATGCATCGCCAAGAATGAATGAACTTCCAGCCACGCGTACGTAAATATTGATCACCATATTTTCGACGTGTGTAGTGGTCATGATAGTACTTGTGTTTTGGGGGTCGCGCCAGGTTCGACGTGGGATTAGCAATGGAAGAGAATTTTGAGCGAATCGCTCACGAAATAAATCGTGTCATCGAAAGAAAGTCCTGCTACTCTAGGCGAGCGCCTAGATTCGAATTTGCTACCGCTTGGCTTGACCTTCGAGACTAGATGTGCAATACTCGAATCCAGATTATCCTTTACCGGCGTTGGCTCAAAGCATTATTCGCCACAACGCCAACGACAGGCCTATTCCCCACACGCTAGTCTCATTCTTTGGTACTCTGAATGTCTCATCAGACCCATTTACAATTGCCGTACGATCGGTGTTAAGTACATTTCAGAATGTCCATTAATGACATCATCAGTATTAGCAACAAGACTAACGAGTCTTGGTATGTACATGACCAAATGCACGCAACGTACAGGATCAATGACAATGTTTGTGGCTTTTTATGGCATTTGATGCGCGCAAGTCTGTACTGGCTTGCCGCGATCAGCGAATCTCAGCGAGCTGATGAAGCATTACATTGCGACAAACCAGATCAGCGGTTTGTGAACACCGTCGTGGCTGTGTGCCAAAAGCCAAGTGCACTGTCAAGAAGAGACTCGAAAATACCAATTCACTCACCAATCTAACTCTTTGTTCTGCTAGAAATCACAGTTTTACTTAATGGACTGACTCGCACTCAATCCGTTGCAGTAGAAGCAGCTAATAAAGATCGTATATCTCGCAAGTGAAGCTGAAAACAACAAGCTAGAGTTGCTGCATCACAAGACACCAACGCACCAGTCGTATGAGCCTCTGGTTGCAGGAAGCTTAATCTGAAAATTTTGCTCGCGTCGTTTGAGTCCAACACGGCTGAACCAGATAGCGTGTCCACACCACCACTTGGTCGCTTCCTTCGAAGATTCGCAAGAGGGGCATGGACAAACTGGGCATCAGGTGCTTTGTCTAACGACCACGACCAGTTTCAAGACCGACAGCAGTCAAATTTGCTGTGGAACACTGAGCGTATCCGCTGATTCGGCGCAAATTTCAGTTGAACCAACGGATTTCAGTAATCGCCATCAATGGTCCTGATGTATTCATACTAACCCACACGAGCAGTACAATAACCAAGCTTCCCCAGTCTATACTATTTTGCTTGTCCGTTGGTCGAAATAATAGCTAGACTTGTCGCTCTATTCACTGCAGCCGCCTGTAATTGCAAGACATTTTGTGCTGGGAAAAATGCTCAATAGATTGACCATAATGGACCACAACAAGGCGAATAGTAGGTAGCAGACTGTGAGTGTACCAATCAATTTGCTGCTTCCTCCATGCTTCTTCAGCTCTTGCGTTTCAATTTTCTGCCGTGGCAGCAGTGGGAGAAACCCCAGCGACAGCAATTTCATCCCATAGGATAACATGATCGTAATGGTTACATCGCGACGCACTTCAAAAGTGTCGTTCATAATGTCGTCATTATGCACTTGGAACGAAGCATTGACATTCTTGGTCAACGTGAGTGCGAATGGCGAGCCAAGATTGGTCACAGTTGTCAAAAGCCCATAGATCGCGCCTTCATTGCCTTCGCCTGCGAGTTCCACGACCACGTACGTCGAGATGATGAATCCGACTCCTGCCGGCACGTGCTCGACAATGGGCAGTCCAAGCCAGAACCACGGACTGCGCACCACATCCCACGTCACAAGCATCGTGCACACGGAATCAATGGCGATCGTAGATATCGTCGTCACGATCTGCATGATGCGCCAGTTCCACTGGAGCCCATATTTGCCTGTGAGGATCAGCGTCAACACCATGACGCCACTGCCCAGCACACCGCTGATACTGAGATTGAAGCTCGTCGCGTGCACCCAATAGGAAGTCATGGGGTCGTATGCCACGTAGCTGAAGCCGCTGAACACGCCGGCGCAAAAGCTGTAGGCGATGACCTGGTACACAGCCTTGCTCTTGATGGCCGACCAGAGCTCCTGGATGTACACTCGGAACGGCTGCGCCACCACTTTCTGTTCCGAGATGAAGAACCACGTCATGGGGATCACAGGCACACAGAAGACTGCGAGAATCAGCATGACCATGGGGAAACTGAGGCCGAAGTCAAAGTCGCCTCCATACGGCGGCGAATTGAGTCCAAAGCCGATGATAACTTGCGCTACCACATTGAACAGCGAGCGGACCGAGTAGATCGCAGTCTGCGTGCGCCCACGTGTGGCTTCTGGCTCGCGTTGCGCGTATTCGACCACGACAGCATCGGACGCCACGTCCGCGAACAGATAGCCCAACGTGGTCAGCATCATGAGCACGACGTACTTGCCGCCGTTGCTGGGCGCCTGGCTGTTGATCGACGCGCGTTGCAGTTCGGTGTAGTTGCTGGGCTTGATGGATCGCAGCGCCGTGTCGGAGAAGTACGGCGCCTCGAGCGGTATGCAAGCCATGGTCATGAGACTGGCCGCGGCTACAGCCCAGCCCAGCACCATGTACGGCCGTCGGCGGTAGCCGAAGATCGGCACGCAGTCCGACAGAATGCCGATAAAGATCTTGAGCGACCACGGGATCGAGATGAGCGCGCGCGCTGACGTGGTGGTCGTGCCTTCCATGTTAAGGTAGTACGTCAGGAACGGCGTGATGGTGCTAGGCAGCGTGCCGTACACGAGCCCCACAGCCGCATACTGCGCCAGCAGCCCTAGCGACTCTTTCGACAGTAGACTGGGCGCCCCACCGGAGCGCAAAGCTCCGCGAAGCTGCTCCTTCTCCTGCGTCTGCTCCAGCTTCTTGTCCTCCGCACTCGACTTCATCTTTGTGTCAATGCACCCACATGACTCAGTTGGAACTCCCGCCCTATCCCAATCGTAACCAACGGTGGGCTACGTTTTTTCTGAATAAAATCAGGTATACAGTACATGTGTATAGTGGTTTTACTGACCGTATTGGGTGTGCCGCAACATTCAAGCAACAACACTTGATTGGGTGTGCAAGTCGATTTAGCTTACAGTAATAGCGGCTGTTGAGTAAGTTCGCTTCTAATTAAGTTGGGGCCAACGTTCTCAGTCAAGGCTTCGACGAGTATTGCCAGAGAACTTCTCTCGTTCGTGTTTTCGGAATCTGCCTCTTGCTGCCGCTCCCTGCGTACAGTCGCAATCGAAATGCATTCCCTTCAGCATCCAATCGCAGGTTGGCGAGCCAACTGCGGCGGATTCACAAGATAATAGCTCACGTTCTTTATGACTTATTCCGGTCTTTGCGTCCAGACCAGAGAAGTGGTGCTCAACTTGTGCTTATCAATCGCTCGAATGCTTTTGGGTAGTACCCCAAAGAGAGGAAGGAGTAATTATGATATATCAACCTAAATCTAGATAGAACTTTAGTTCTACGGACAAATTACAGTAGCACAGAATAAACTACGAGGTAGACACGTGTTTATAGGTTGTCAGTTGGCCAGCTACAGCCACTCAACTAGGGTTGAATGAATGCTGCTGATGTAGGAAATTATCCCTATTTCGTACACTGGTTTAACATTTTGAGTCTAACGTCGAAACCTTCTCGTACGTCCATATTTAGCATCTCTTGGTCGCGACAGGCAAAAGATGTTTTCCATTATTTTGGTAACTGATCTATATAAAGGACCAGAGAAACGCGGGTGCCTGAACGCAGAGCGACGACCAGCCAGGTTCACAATAGCATTGATGATGGTGCCGCAGGCTGAAAGTATTCTTGATGCTTCAGCAGACGACATGACAAGAGGTGCCAGCTACAGTGTCGTGAGAGGCTACTTCAAAGCAGCATATGACTTGGTTTACAGACTTCAAACGTATCTTCATCGCTTCTACGTAAGTCATCGTGGCGCATATTCGGTTGAGCAAGTTCAAGCATTCGACGCCTATCGACGCCAAACTCCATTCTGGCGCGTCATTTGGATTTGTGTCGCTCTACCACTGGGCCCACTCGTTGCTGCAATTGCGCTGGAATGCGTTCCGCTTCAAGATCCGAGCCTTGGTTGGAAAGCCAACTATGGTATGTACATCCGCAATTTAATCATGTGCATCATCACAGGCTCCGGAATCTGTATTCAAACAAAGCAATTGATACCAACGCTTTCGATATCGACATTCAAAATCTTTTTCATCTCGACTGTGACTGGCGTGATTACGAACGCTTTATTGCTGCTAATCGCAGCTCTTTGGGCTTTTCCAATTCCGTTTGGATATGTTGTGGCTCCTGTTCCAAACACTGGAGTACTTGCGTTGCTATTCGTGTTTGCGATCGGTCGAAAGCAGTTGAAAGAACAACCGAATTTGATTGGAGAGCTGCAGCGACAATCTGTAATCATTCTGGTTCAGGTGATGCTGTGCATCGTGTATCCGGTATTCAACGCTATTTACCTGCGACTCAAGCCAAATGAGCAGACAGCGTTCATCTTCACGCTACCACTGATTAAATTTGTAATGCAAAATGTTGTGGCTTGGTCAACAAGCCACCTGGTCGAATTTATGCCTGGAGTCACGCTGTTTTCAGTCGAAGTGTTTAATGCGCTTTATCTGGCAAAGTGCATGCAGAATGCGAGTTCCAGAGTCACGTATCTGGTTATCATGGCAGTAGATTTACTGAAAATGCTGCTGAACTTCTATAGTCTACACGGCAAAGCGTCGAGAATGGCTCAACTGATGCAGCGAAGTCAGCTACCGCCAGACGCCACTAGGTCACTTGCTTTCACGGTGCTTGCTTTGTGTCAACAACCCGCAGTTCTCTCGAGCCGTGGATCTATGATCAAGCTCCGGTCATCGCAAGCTCATCTTTGGGAGTCGAAACCGAATGTCAGTGTCTTGAAACAAGGTCAGAAAAAGCGGTTAACGCCCTTGGGCAAAATCGTTCCGGTGGAAAATGATTTCGTGACAGTATCCGAATCCTTGCGTGATGTCAAGCACTCAAAACCAACCGGCAATCGTCAGGTTCTACCAACCGATATGAAGCATTCCATTGAGCCGACGGATGAAAATACGGGAACGGAATCGCTGGCTTTGACGCCAGGGGAAAAACGTGAGTTCGCGCATGATGCGTTAAAAATTCTCTTTCACTGTGAGTACCATTTACTCGTGGAATACATCGAGTTCATGATCCCGTTCATGTATTCGGTGTATTTGGCGGTGCTTTTCCATTTGCCAACTGCGGCGTATTATCCTGAAACAAAGAATATGACATCACATCAACTGACAACTTCAGTCACTAACATCGCAACGTATGCTTGTCTCGAGTTGATATCCTTTGTTGGGATGCATTTTGCACTTAAACGGAAATTCGGCTTTTCGCCAGCATACCTTGTGGCGTTTGTCATCGAGAATCGATTCACAGAACTACAAGCACGTCTGATTGTGTGGTTCCCTTACGTCCTGGGGCTCACGATCGAGCATTTAGGTGTGTTGAAATGGCATATGACAACTCTAAGACTCACAATTCGTGTTTGTTTCAGGGACAGATCTGACTCTTCAGTTTGCATGGATGAAAAATAAGTAGTGAGTGCATTAGACTGCTTTATCAGTAGTGAAGATTCCTCATATTGTGCAGTTTCCAATTGCGAAGCAAAACTAGAATTCATGAATACATTGTATAAAGCTAAGATCCTTTCATTCGAATTAAAGGCGGTATTCCAAATTAAAAATCGTACGGGTCCTCCACAGTCGCTGCAGGACTCTCAGGTTTCACTTCATCTGAAATCACTGTCATCTTAGCGTCAATGGCTCCAGCGCCATCGCTTTTCGCTGATCCTTGTTTCCACTCTTTAATTTCTGCTTTCAGATTGGTGTCGCTTTGCAGTTGCTGCATCGTCAAAGGCTCTCCCGTGAGCGGGCAACGGTTACCAAAGTCACGAAACCAAGCTTCGATGACTCGACGCTCGAAGACATGGCCAAATGGGCTGCGAAGGGGATCTTTAAGCAGCTTCAGTGACACTGAGCACTTGAATCCGACAGGAATATCCTTTGATTTCCCGCTTTTGTGCTTCTTCTTCAATTTCGTCTTTCCTGAAGATGAAGAATGCGCAACTTCCGACTTGGATTCGTTGTCTTTGCTTTCTTGGTCTTCGATTCCAGGCTCCTCACTATCATCATCCTGAATCGAGATTGAAGGTACTGATGTGGCCGCTAAATCTGGAAGATCTCCTAGTAATGGGTAGTCCTCCTTCCGAGCCAAAGGCACCATTTGGATACTCTGCGCTTTCGTCGGACTGGATTTCTTCGATGAGCCATGAATTTCCTCACTATCACCACTTTCACATTTGTTTGGCTTGTCTTTCGACGGGGATGCAGGTGCAGTGTGCTTCGCAATATCTTCCAGCATGGATCGGATTTCACTGTGAACAGTGAGATCTTTGGCTACAGATCCTTTTTCCGTTTTCACAAAAACGTCTGCGCCATAGACAATGAGCAGCTTTACAATAGCGACACGGTTATGATATGCGGCTTCATGGAGCGCAGTCCACCCAAGCTTGTTGACTGCATTTAATGGGACGCCCCACTCAAGCAGTACTTTGACAGTGTCCGCGTGGCCCTGTCGAGCTGCCTCAGCCAACGCAAATTGCCCTGGAAAGGGACACAGCGCAAATTCCGGACAAATGATATCGTATTTCGCGCCAGCCTTCAGCAATTCTCGCGCAACAGCAGCGTATCCGCGATGGCAGGCTTCGTAAAGCGGGGTCCATCCAACAGAGCTTTTCACATTGACGTTGACACCTGCACGGATTAGCTTGATTGCCAACGCTTCAAGGCCATAAGCGCACGCAATGTGAAGAGGAGTCCATCCAGACGAGAACGAGCCAGGACCACGACGAGTGATCATATTCAGGTCGCATTTCTGCGCAACCAGTTCGTTCAGAATCGAGATTCCAGCTTCTTGCGCATTCAATGTGTGGCAGCAGGCATGTAATGCTGTCCACCCGTCATTATTAGGCTGATTCAGCGTGGCTTTGTCCAGAACGACCTTATCGTTCCCGACATAAACCACAAGCATCGTGTCCGTCGATTCGCTGGGCAGCGCATCGGACTCTTCGTGGGAGTCTTGGCCGGCGGCCTTCTCTTTTCCAGTAGATATTGTTGGTTTGTCTCCACCGAGCGACAGCATTTGAAACTTGCCTTCGTCATCCGGTGCATGCACATACAGGACCATGTTGCCGCTTTGGAGGCTGCGCTGAGGCTGTTGCTTCGGACCGATCTGAAAGTCGTAAAGTCGATACATATCTACATGCATTAGAGCACAAAACCTGAGTTTCAAAGCATAGCGAAGTCCGCAACATGATGTGGCTTACCTGGAAAGCGAACAAAGCGAGGGTCGAGTCCCTGGACCATGGCTTCGCCTAATATCATGGTGCATGCCAGCATGTGGCTGAAAGATGCATCGCTTGAGGCTCCACCTCCCATCGCTCTTGTCCGTCGCGCGAAGATTCTCGATTGAGCCACAAGGTCACGTGAAGGCGTTTCAATTCTGAAACGACCACGCGAAATGAGTGGTGCTTTTGGGTCTATCGATCCACATTGGCCGCCTTTTCACTCACGATCGTGCAGGATCGAGTTTTGTGCTTTCGACTATGAGGACTTCACATTCAATCTTGAAATCCTCGGTTAAAACCGAAACATTTGTGACAAAGAAGAGTTTTGGAAGGTAGGCTGCCTGTCCGATATTTACCTTTATAACTGTACTTGCTTGTTTCATGGTCAAAATGCTGTTGGAATAGCGGACTTTATTGACTGTCCGCATGCAAAGCCCACTCAATTCCTCCATTGTGGTCATTACTGTACAGTAGAGATAATCAAGAGTCAAAAACCACCCTGAATATCGCGCGTGATTGGATGCAGCTGCTTCGATGGTGCTCGCGAGTCCGTCGATATTTTTACAACATCGGGCACCAGTCCTTCGATATCATCATTGGCCCTGCGAAGGCCATAGATAGAAACTTGGGTATCGGCGCGCCTCACAGGAATGTTATCTCTTTCAGGATCGGGTTCTTTAGCGTATTTATGACTGGACGACTTGCGAAGCGTTGCCGTAGCTTTCTGTAACAAATCTAGCCCATCAGTGGCTAGACGATACTCCCATTGGCAACTTTGGATAACTTGATCGAGGTCGTGAAACAGAGGGCAGCCATCACGAAGGGTCGATAGTGAACCCACCAGCAAAAGCTTTTGTTTCGCTCTTGTTAGGGCGACATTAATGCGCCGCCAGTCCGCCAACAGTTCGCCAACTCGCTTTTCAGGGTTGCATCGTACAAACGACACGAGTATTACGTCTTTGTCCTTGCCTTGGTATTTGTCGATCGTACTGACTTCAACGCCTTCAACAGAAGGCGAAGAATCGCGTGAAAGAAGCTTTAATTGGCTTTGAATAAGAGATACCTGAGCGTGAAAGGGAGATATCACTGCGATGTCTTCTGTGTTGATACCTCCGCGGATCATCACTTCAATCAAGCCAGCGATCAGCACAGCTTCCACATAATTTTCCATTCGACGTCTTCCGCTGCTTGAGCTTACCCCTGCTCTACTTTCTGATGCAATCCCCATCGTGTCTGTGTTAAGGAACGTCACACCTTGAGCATTCTTAAGAACGTCAAAAGGCCATGGGATAGGATCGCATTGATCATATGCGCCGATCTTGATAGGGAGTTGGTTTGTTGCGACTTGAAATGAACCACATTTAAGCTTGTTGCCATAAATTAACCGATTTGCCAGCAACATGATATCAGCATTCATGCGGTACTGGAACGAAAGGTGCTGGATTGCTCCTGGGTGAGCTTCTGACAACCGTCTGAACAAACTAACATCCATTCCCTCTTTGCGAGCCTGAACACTTGCTACGAGTGGAGGAAGTTGGTAGTGATCTCCCACGAGTACAAATGTGTCTGCGCATCTCAATGCACCAAGAACCACTGGTTGAGTAGTTTGCGTGGCTTCATCGACAATGCAGAAGTCAAATCTCCGTTTTCTGAACAGCACATGATTTACGCTCAAGCAAGTGCAGCCAACCAGTTTAGCAGACTGCATCATTTCTTCAATCCCTTTGACTGTCGAAATAGCTTGAGTGTTGGTTGCATGCTCCAAGGTATATTCAGATAAAAGAGGGTGGACTTGAGCAGCACTTCCTATTCGCAACATCGGAATCTTGAATGGCAATAGCTTCATCAACATGTTGTCGACTGCTGAATGCGTGTAACTTGTCACCAACACTGAAAAGCCCATGAAAATAAGCAGGCGTACAGCGAACGCGATAGTTGAAGTTTTGCCAGTTCCAGGCATTCCCAGAATCAACGCATAATCCAAGGAATTCAGTACTTTCTGTACGGCACGCTGCTGGTCGACGTTGAGCCGATGGAACTCGTCGATAAGTATTGGAGCTTGAGGCTTTAGTAATCCGCTTAGGTCTCGAGCACAGCGTTCCTGAATAAGATCTACAACATTGCTAGATTTAAATCGTGGTCTCGCCAGGTGAACGATTAAATTCCTTCGCCTAGAGTCTCCCATTGTGCTCAAATTACTAGCTGGGGTGGTCGTACTTACAGCGAGGCCAGGTCGGTCATCAGTAGCAGTTCCGTTGGTCGTGATTTCAGGAGCTGGGCCAACAAATAATTTCACAAGATTATCTTTGGCGCGAATCAAAGCACTCACTATGACATCTTTATCCAACCGCCACGTGAAGTCCTTTCCGATCGCAGTGCGTCCGTTTTTAACTGTGGAAGGAATCGACTGCATAATATCCACAGTAATTAAGCTCCGATCCACAGAAACAATCTTCCCTCGAGCGACGTGAACCAAAACACGCTTGCCATCTAAAGACTCTGCCGACAGAATTACGCGGTCATCAACTCGCAGACGCAGATCCAAGAACGAACCAGCTGAGGGAACGGTGTTGTCAGACGGCTTTGATATGATAGCTAATCGTTGTCTTCGATTACGTTGGAATCGTAATGTTCGTTTGCCTCCTGAATTTAAATGCGACGCCTCATCTGAAACAAGTTCGAGTTCGGCTATGCAATTTTCCTGTGCTTGCTCACGTTTCCAGCCAACTTCGAGCCACAGCGCACGAACACTTTTTTCCGAATGCTGTTGCTCCAGATCAATCATTCGGATCCACTTCTTGAAATACGCGAGATCAGTTGAAGTGAGATGCCCTATTTTCTCTGAAAATATCTCATCGAGTCCGCTAGACTCTGGCGTACCATTTTCAATTGCAGCGTGGTGTAAATAACATTGATCGGCCTGGAAGCAAGATCCGCACACGTAGCGAGAGCGTAGCATCGGAGGAAACGCATTTGATGATGTAGCGCTTCCAATTGCCTTGACTTGGGCCATTTGATAAGCCACTTTGTTTCTTGCTCGTAGAAGTCCCCGAATATGTGAAGCCATTGCTGGAATTCGATTGGTTTCGATACCTGGTGCATATAGAAGTAACCCGTCTTGACACCGAATTCGATGGCGCTCGTTAAGCAACAGAGTATATAAAATCACCTGACCTTGATGATCTGCACCCGAGAACTTTTTGCTTCCAGTCTTCAGTTCTATCGGAAGCACAACATTTACTTCAGTTGGCTTCAGTGAGTTATCTGACCGAGATATTAATGTTGCTTCCACGGAGGCGTCTGTCGCGCCTTTGAGGCCCCATTTGATAGACCACATCATTTCTTCTGTAGCCAGCACATGATGAACTTTGACGCTGCTGTTAGTCGCTGCGGGAGGTCCATTTACTGCGACGCCCTTGCTGCCAAATGCGGCGGTCAACCAAATATGGTAATCATCTATCACTTTCCGAAGTTCTGTAAACGTTTTCTCTTCATTTAGTCCGCAGTCAACAATATCTAGAATACTGTAGCAAATGTTAGACGAGTCAGTCAAAGGCTTGTGTCAACATGACGTTCCCAAAGAAAAAAACATACTTAGATACTACGATCTTGCCAGCTTCTTCAAGCAAAAACTTCACGTCGTATTGACCAGCTAGAATCGCCTTTTCAAACAGCTCATGCTTTAGTGTGCCAAGAAACGCCGCTTGGTTTTTTGAACTCGAGACTCTACGCGTCTCACATATGATAGCCCTCCGTAAACATCCGAAGCTAGTTGTGATACTTGTCGGGGATACCTGAGAAAAACAACATTGAGTCAGAATTCTGTGGACAAAAGCATAACCCAAGCACTCAACGTACAAGAATATCTGGAAATACGATGATCAGGTTCTGCTCATTGTCGACTTGAACTCGTTCGGTTTGTTCGTACGTCATGCTTGAAGGTTGTTGATCATTTTGCGAGAAAAATCCAGCACTGTCCACTTCTGTAAAGATAATATTGACGGTATCCCCAGCTTCCACACATGTATCGTACCAGTCATCCATCAATATTGCTTCAATATGCTTGTCCTGGTCGTCCAGCAACACCAATGAAAGACATCGTTGATGCGCGTCTCGATCAACTTCTAGCACAAACAATCGCTTGTAATCTTCGATAGAGGCTACATCCACTGATTTATCGTAGACCACCGTCCCCACGGTCGGAAGTGGCGCTGGGGAAAGAGGAAGCGCTCGTTTAGCAACACTAGTACCGGAAAGATGGCCAGTTGGACGAGAAACCTGTTGGTGAGCTTGCTGAGATGAAAGTATGCGCTGAGACGCTTGCATCTCCAATTGATCCAAGAAATCCCATGATTCTTCTGTGAGCGGACTACCGAATTCTACCGAATTGGATGAACCTCCACCTTCTGGTGCCGGTGATCGGTTGATTTGCTTCTTCGGAGTTGAGAAAACTAAGGATGCTGGTGGCGGTGGTGGCGGTGGTGCTGCAGTGGCATTTACTGGATTTGGGGAGTGCATCGGCATTGTTGCAGGAGTAGCTGGCTTCACCACAGAGGTAGAAGCAGCCTTTAACGGAACGATTGCTTTTGAAGATAAGGTACTAGCACCATCAATAGAATACTTCTCGTTCATCTGCAGATCTAAATCGTGAGAGCTAGATCAACAGCGATTCAATCACTTTGAGTCATGTACCTGATCGAGTAACGAGACCATCTCATCTTGAGAATCGCTTTGTCCTGTTGCACGCATCACTGCCTCGGTTGAAGTGGAGCTGGTCCCTGCGAGCTGAGCACCTTTCAAGCGACACGGCAGCGTTGACCGCGTGTTGTTTTTCTCTGGACTAAAGAGCAAATGCCGTGATAAAGCTGTACAGGGCATCGCGTAAGTATCCAGATTTTACAGTTTGACGAGCAAGCACGAGCACATACGTTCTTTGCCGCCTTTATTAATGCCGCCGATCGCCTGCCGAGATACTTTGAAATCACCATTAGAACGTAGTTGCGCCATGCAGGCATCCAATCTATACTCACCTAGAGCTGGAGTTGCGTCTGTCGTCGCAGCTATAATGGTCGGCAGCTCATCAACGATCGTCGGTGGGGACTCGGCTCTCGCGCTCGCGCGCGCTAAACGGCCAACAAAGCCCTGCATCTCTTTTCGCACAGCCAGTCTGCAGGTTTACGTAGCATAAATGTCAGTACTGCGTGAATGTGCGACATTAACTGCCCAGACGTCACGCACTTTCCAGTGCCGGAAACCTTGATATGCTTCTCCACGGGCGAGTCTTTCCACACGATCTTGGACTCGCCCATCGCCGTAGTACGATGAATGGTGCCGCTACTTGCAGCGGCAGACGTAGCACTAGCGTTGCGGGATCGAGTGCGCGATGCGGGCTTCTTGGGCGTCGTGGTTTCTTCCATACGCGTGCGCTTGCGCTTGGTCGGCTTGTCGCTCTTCATGGCGGCTGTTTGAACGGACTCAGCACAAGATGCCGACAGAGACGCAGCACAGTTCCTACGGCTTCCTTGCGCTTTCTATCTCGTGCTCGTATTTATAGGCGACGGAGATCACTCGGGCGCATCGACTGCTTGGTTCAATTGGCGCCAAAATGGATGGGGCAACGAGCGCGTACCGTGCCTTCCTGCAAATACAGTCATGGTATACACATATTTTTTTCCGTGTGAATCGAATGTGTATAGTAATCTGATCTGATCTGATCTGAGATGTGATCTTAGTGTGGGTTACAAACGTTAAATTTAATACAATCATTCATACAGATCATAACATCCAATCGACACCATGAAGGGGAGGGAAATGGGCCAAGCGCAGCCAAACACGGCGCTGTGTGTGAGTGGGGAGGGGGGGGGGG
>JAADVW010000453.1:0-27948 GCA_023335875.1 Elongisporangium prolatum | reverse complement strand
GGATTCCAATTCATGCTCTCTCTCTGGCTGGCCTTTGATACGCGGTACATCTACAGAGTCTTGTCCATGGGCGATGCGATGCAGGGAGCCATCAACCTGTACGCAGACATGGTCGCGTTTGGCTTGATGCTGTTGTGGCTGATATCCACTATCGTTTCCGTGTTTGATGGAACCAGTTATGATGGCTGCAATTGCTGCTGCTGTGACGTAGGCGACAGTGGTTTCTATGGCTACTATGGCTGTTACGGCTGCTACGACTGCGAGTGCGATGAAGGATCCAACTGTGGCTTGTGCAATAGTCGTGGACGCATGCAGATCTATCCGAGACCGGCTAGCGAAGAGACTCGGCTGAACGAACAAATGGTGCGCGTCTGATTAGATTCCTGACCTCCGTAGTGCCTGATGCCATAAGACATTGATTGTTTTGGAACATTTCGTTCCGGTGCTGCATTCAGAGGAAGTTCGTTACTGGTGCTGGAGTCTCTATGGCGCACTCTTATTGCCAGAGGAAGACCACGTAGCCCAGACTTCTAGCTCTGACTGGATCTAAACGCCTATTAGAACTGGGATGACCCACTTGTCTCCACTTGTTACGAGAATAGGACGCCTGGACCACCGAGAACGAAGGCATAGACGAAGTCGGCGCTCTCAATGGCGTCGCTTCATTGCATCGAGATGCTTGCGATAATTCCGAAAGAATGCTGTGTTGTCAGCGCGTACAATAGAACGGTGCAGTGGCGATAACAATAGCACAGAAACAGATATTCAATTCTCAGTGGCTTCATTTCGTTAGAGTTGATGCGTAAACGTGATGAGGACCGCTGAAGCCGCGATCTCGTCCACCTTGTTGACTATATTTGTTCGCTCAGCACTTGGCAGCAAGACACAGGAAATCGATATCATGAGCAACACGCACACGACTACGAAGCCTGTGTTGAGCAGCACGCTGTATGGAGCATGAAACATCAATGACAACGTGGCAGACGCCCTGGACCAGAAATCCGGCCACCAGCAGCAGCGCTTCGAACAGCTTGGTCTCCGAGCATTGTGGAGCGTCAATAATATCAGACGAAAATGTGATCGCCAGCCCCTTGATGTCTTCAAAGTGGTCGTTCAGGTGTGGATTTAGCTCTAGGATTCAACGACTAACGCATGAAGAGCCGAGACACTGAGGAACTTGTAAAGGAAGAGTCTCTGTTATGACAGCGAGAGTCTGGAGACTAACGTCGTTTCCGGATCGAATGGATGGTTGTTGGAGACAATTGAGATGGGTACACTTTTCCATGGTTCAACATGAGAAATTCCAATATCGTGATATGTTTTTTCAGTATTTTTGGAGGGTAGTATATTGTTGCAAATTCCGGACCAGACCAGGCACTCCAGAAGGAATGACAAGCATATAAAAAGAAACACAGTCTACAACTGATAATAGCCCACGGCAGGGAGAACTGCGCCGCGGGAAGTGAACGCATGCACGAAGACAGCACCACGCAACTTAGATCCAGACGCCGTCGTCGTCCTCATCATCGTCTTCTAGCTCCGAACGGTCCGAGTCGTCCGAGTCCGAGTCGTCCTGCGGGTGCAGGCGGTCCACCATTGACGCACGCTCGTCGGCCTGGCTCGTGAGCTTCTGGAATAAACTAATTTGCTCGAGCGTGAGCCCGCCTCCCTCGCCCTCGTCGTCGCCGGCATCGTCGCCCGACATCATGATCGACATACGTGCACGCTCGATCACGCTGTGGGCCTCGTCCAGCTGTCGTGCGAGCGCAAAGTTCTTCTCTTCCACCTCGCGCAGGACGTCTTCTTCCGTGTCGCTCATCACGACCTGGTCGTCCGCTTCCTCGTCCGAGTTCACGTCGGCGTAGTCGTGAGAAGGAGCCGGCGTGGGCTCTGGCTGTGGGATGACGGAGTCTGCGCTCACGGCGCGGGCGAGCACCGGAGGAGGCAGAGAAGGCGGCGACAGCTCCTTCGGAGCCGTGGGAGATGTGCTCTCTTCGCTGCCAGTGTGTGAATCTTCCGCTGCGTGGGGAGACACAAACGTATCGGGACCCATGCGAGCACGCTGCGCACTGAGCTTCTTGGCCAAAGTAAGGTTTCCTTCGGCACGAGCGCGTTCTTCTTCTTCCTTGAGCGCCTGTGCCAGCTCTTCCAAACCACGGCGGTCCCGTCTTGTTCGGTCCACTGGGGTCATCATGCTCGGTTGTCGCTCCATAGTACGCATCGAGCCCGACCGACGCAGTTCCTTCAGCTCCATCAGTTTTCGCTCGGCTTCCAGTCGCGCGTTCTTCTCTTCGATCTCCTTTTCTCGGGTTCGGGACGATGGACGTGGTGGCAGCGGGTCGCTCTCTGGCACCGGTGCCGGTGGCGGCGGAAGATACGCGTCCATGGTCGGCACCGGCTTCGGAGCTGGTGGCGGAGGCGAGTACTCTTGAACGGGAGCCGAGTACTCTTCAACAGGAGCTTCGGCTCCAGGCACTTGAAGGAACTTGTCCCAGCAGTCCTGGCAGTAGTTCGTGCCGTCTGCATCCGCAGACAGTTTGGATTCCGAGTCCGTCGCACCGCAATCCGCACAGTATTTGGCTTCTGGCACCACAACGGGGATGCTCATGACGTTCGTGAGGTCGTTGATGAGAATACCCATTTCCTTTTCGTCCTCGAAATCCACTGGCGTGACTTCCACGTCGGCTTCGTAGTCGTCGCGCTTGAGACCGGCGATAGCGCCCGACAATTCAGCGATCACGTTGTTCTGTCGACCGACGATCTCGGACGATTTGTGGCGCGTGGCTGAGGCTAAGACACGATCGCGGGCCTGCGTGCTCAAAATCTCTTCGTACTTCTTGGCTTGGCTCTTGACCTTCTCCAGCGCTTCCTGCAGCATCTTGGCTTCGGTCTCGGCGCGGGTCAATGCCTCCTTAGCAGGCACACCGTCGCGCTTCTCGCCGTTCTTCTGGGCCTGGAGACACATCTTCGCTTCAATGCGCAAGTGATGCGCCTCCCGCGTGCCTTCCTGGATGGCCAGAATGGGCATACCAGCAAACACGGCGTGGTCCAGATCGATGCCCAGCGACGCCGCGACCAGTTCCTTGGCAACGTCCAACGGAATGCGCTTCTTCTTCCTCACAGGCACACCGCCGTGCTGCGGCATAAGCGGAGCCTGCTGCTCCATGCGCGAGCGCCCCGTGTCGTAAATGGGCACGTGGCGATTGCGCACGCGTTCGACTTCTCGTGTCGTGGCCGGATTCGAGCGGATGGACTGCACCGACATCATCGACTCGCGTCGGTCCTTGCCTGGGCGGAATCGCAGCACCGCTGGCTTGGGCGAGTGCTTGAGCATGCGTAATGTGTCCTGGTACGCTGTGCCTTCGACCAGCGTACCGTTCACCGACACCAACTCGTCGCCCACGTTGGCGTTCTGCAGACCGCTAGCCGTGCCCTTGCCTGTGAGCTTGCTCAGCACTGGCACGTCCCGGTAGCCCGGCTTGAGCTTCAGCCCCAGATCGCCCTCGCGCCACACGATGTCGTAGATGCCGACTTCTCGAGGCACTCCGTTGGGCAGACCGGCCTCGGCCGTCATCACGTCCGACGGCATGGACGGCTTGCGGGACAGACGGCGATGCATGCGCTTAAACTTGAGCACAGCCGGCTTGCGGATGGTCTTGAGCAGCGAGATGGTGCTGCGGAAGCCCAGCGACTTGGTCTCCTGTCCGTTCACAGCCACGAGGATATCGCCCACAGTGGCGCGGTCCATGCCTGTGCCAGCGCCCTTGCCCGTAATCTTTCGGATGCACGGCACGTGGCAGTCGTCGTCATCGGGCCGCAGGATCATGCCCAACGGGCCCTCTGTCCACACGACTGTGTACTGCTCGCGCTTGGACGAACGCGCGCCGTTGGCTGGCTCCGAGGCCGTGGACACTGTCGACCCACGCGCATTGCGCAACTCGCGCGGGATCCGGAACGAGGCCGAGCTCGTGAGCTGCTGGCTGCTCACGCCCATGGATGCCAGAGACGCCATGTTAGGCGCCAGCGGACGAGGCACGCGGAAGCGCAGCGTGGCTGGACGAGGGATGGTTTGCAGCAGCTGCACGACGTGGTCGTAGCCTTGACGCGCAGTCTCCATCCCATTGATGCTGACCAGCATGTGGCCCACAGCGACATTGGCCTGCGCGGCGGCCGAGTCCATGCGCGTGATGCGGCCCACGACGGGCGGCATGTCTTCCCCTAGATCTGCGCGCAGCGTCAGGCCCAGTGGCCCGTCGCCCCAGAGAACTTCGTAGTCCATGGCGATTGTTTCTGTCTGTTGCATTCGTTTCATGAGCTCAAAGAATAGAGAGAGACAGAGAGATAAAGAGACAGAGGACGCACCGCAGTCTAGAGAGCGTATACCACGATGGCAGTGGTGGAGCGTTCTGCTGGAGGTTCGTTCCTACAAGTCACCATCACAGCATGAGCGAGAGAGAAGAAGGAAGGCGTCAGAGCGACTGGACACAGAGAAGCGCCAGAGCCACAGAACCCATGAGGGCCAGCACGACTGCTTGCAGCCCTTTGTGTGCGATTGTGGCTGTGGCGCTGCGTCTGGTCTCGTGTCTCTGGCGGCCGCACTGGAGACCGCATACTCACGCTCTTGGTTCTTCCGCGCGCCGCACTAGGGGGACCCACGAGGGCGAAAGTGATTCATCCCCCCACTCACATCCACCTTGGCTGGGCGGAAAAACCTCGTGTGGCTACTAGGAAAAACCTTAGGGTGAAAGAAGGTTTTATATGGCGAGTGTGCACAAGAGACGAAGTGTGGGACCAACGGAGGGAAAGCAAGGAGGTGCCGAAGAGATAGAGAGCTGGTTCAGAACCCAGAGGGTGGATGTGGGGGGATGCATGCCCAAGGCCATATTTGCTGATGGATGGGGGTCTAGCCATGAAGCTGCGGACCAGCCATCGGTAGTGGTTACGGAGACAGATTCGGGGGCGGACGTTACCAAGAGTAAATATGGGAAGGGGCGGGTGTCCGCTCCAGAATGTGTAACCCAGCAGTGATTCCAGACAGTCACAATCCTAAAAACCTCACTTCACGTCACCACTCGTTTCGAGGTTCTCTATATTGACCCCATGAGGTTTTTCCTTTCTTTCTTTCTCTGATTACACTGCGAAGGTACTGTACCAGTCTGTCAGAAAGTGTACCACTAGCATGGTACCGTGCCAATCACCCGAACGGAACGGCACATTCCCCGTCTACCGTGCTGTCACGCGGAACTGTATTCTCTGCCTCTTTTTTCGTTTGTGGCGTCGAGCCAACAGAAAATAGTACCCCCTCCCTTCACAATCTGTCCGGCCAATCCTGTCGAATCCGATATCGGATCTGGAGGGGGATGGGATCGGGCTCCACGTCGACAGCGCATTTGCTGTATTAGCTCCAAGACGACGACGATGACGCGTGGCGCGACGCTGCTGCTGTTTGGTGGTTATCTTCTGGCTGCTTTGGGCCTGGGCCCGCAAGAGACACAGGGCGTGCTGCTGGACGACGTGTCCTTTAAGGCCCCCTTCGAGCGCGTGGACAACGAGGGCAAGCGCATTGTGAACGACACGTGGACCTACGGTGGCAGCACCGAGGTCAAGAAGCACTTTGTGCGACTCACGACAGACCGTCAGAGCAAGAAGGGCTACCTTTGGCGCCGTCAACCGATCGAGCGCGACACACTCTCGGCCATTCTGACCTTCCGCATCTCGGGCGTGGGCAAGACCTGGTTTGGTGACGGCATCGGTCTCTGGTTCACCAACCACAAGGGCTTTGTCCAGGGCGCGAACCACGGCTTCACGGACAAGTTCAGTGGCGTGGGCGTTGTGATCGATACATTCGTGAACCCAGAGCACAAGGGCGGCCACAAGGACATCAGTGTGCAGATCAACGACGGCACCAAGACGCTCAACCAGTTGACTGATGAACAGCGTCAGGGCTGCGATGCTGCTGTGCGTTACTATGAGCAGAGCGCGCTTTTTGACCCTGTACACAGCATGTCGCGCATCAAGGTCAAGATCGACGGCCAGCGACTGGTGCTGGAGGTAGACGCCACGGCCTCGGGTCGTTGGGTGGCCTGTTATGATGGTCGTCTGCCGTTTGCAGCCGACTGGCTCAAGACGGCTACGATCGGCATCACAGGCGCTACCGGCGCGCTTGCCGACAACCATGACGTGCTGCGCTTCGACGCGTATTCAGAGTTCTCAGACTCGGCTGTGGGTGCGACCGATGCTGAAGTGATCATGCACTCGGTTTCCAAGGACTACAAGAAGTGGATGGACTCGCCCAATTGCGGCACGGACTGCCTGATCGCCGTGCTGCAGAAGGAGCTGTCGAACTTCCGTATCGAGGCCGAGCACCGCTTCACGGACGTGAAGGAGAAGACGCTGAACACGGTCGAGAAGCTCCGCAAGCAGGAGAAGGAGAACGAGCTGCGCGTGAAGCAGATCGAGTTGCGCATCTCCAAGAACATTGACGCCACGCTGGACAACACGCAGGACAAGATCGGGACGGAAGTGAACGCCAAGATCACCAAGCAGCTAGAGGAAAACCCGGACATCGCTGGCGGCGGTGGCTGGAAGACGCCCTTCCTGCTGCTACTACTGGTGCTGGGTGTCGGCGGCGCGGCCGTCTACCGCAAGTACCAGGCGCTCATGAAGTCGCACTTGCTGTAGGTAGCAGGTGTCCATTAAGACAAATTGCAGAGTTGATTGACATGACGTGGACTTTATGTGGTGTACCTTAAATTTGTCCATACTGAAACCACTTGAATCCATCCACGAGCTTCACACGACTCGAGACTGCTTGAACTGGCCTTTGTGGCTCTCTGATATCTCTCTCTGTCATCCACACGCTCCAACTCAGATGCTAATCAGGTCAGTGGGATGGACAGCAGTACCTTGATCTGGTCAATAGTGACTCCTATGGGATAGATGGCAGGTATTCGTTTAGACAGGTCGACGGCTCTGCTGCTGTCACGTGTCAGCGGTCAAATCGTATCGGAGCATTAGCGAGTCCGCCCCCTCGTCCTCATTCCTCCGTCCTCATGTTGCGTCACGGACTGCTGCTGGCGGCTGCTGCGCTGCTAAGTCTGACCAAGAACGCCTCGGCCGATGTGCTGCCGCAGTTCTCGTTCGTGGAGCCATACGACAAGGCCGACACCCATGGCCAGCGCGTGATTAGCGAGCATGTGGACATTGGCGGCTCGGTCGAGGTCAAGAAGAACTTCATCCGACTCACGCCGGACCGCCAGAGCAAGCGCGGCCACATTTGGAGCAAGACCACGATCGACCGCGACGAGTTCGCGGCCGTCGTGACCTTCCGCATCCACGGCCAGGGCAAGAAGTGGTACGGAGACGGCATCGGCGTCTGGTTGACGCACGACACTGGATATGTCAATGGTGAGAACCACGGCTATACGGACCAGTACTACGGCATGGGCATCCTGCTGGACACATTCCGCAACGTGGAGCACAAGGGCGGCCACAAGGACATCACGCTGCAGTTCAACAACGGCAAGAAGACGCTAGACGACCTGAACAGCGAGACCAAGATCGGGTGCGACTCGGACTTCCGCTACCACTCGGCCAGCGCGTCCTTCGATCCGGTCTACAGCATGTCACGCATCCGCATCAAGATCAAGGGCAACCACCTGGAGCTCGAGGTGGACGCGCGCTCGAACGGCCTCTGGAAGCAGTGCTACGAGGGCGACCTACCGTTCTCGCCCGAGTGGATGCGTCGCGCTAAGTTCGGCATCACGGCGTCCACCGGCTCGCTGGCCGACAACCACGATATCATCAATGTCAAGGCCTACGACGACCTGTTGGACCACGGTCTGTCGATCGCTGACGCTGAAGTGTGGACCCACAACTACTCGAAGGACTTTGCCAAGGAGATGGACCTGCCCACGTGCGACCAGGACTGCAAGATCCTGATCCTGCAGAAGTTCGTGCAGAACTTTGGCGTCGAGTCGGAGCACTGGTTCGAGGAGCTGCGCGAGCAGACGCAGAACACGATCGACAAACTGCGCGCCAAGGAGAAGATGAATCACCAGAAGATCGAGGCGCTCGTCAAGCGCATGGAGAACATGATGGACGACAAGATTGGTCGCAAGATGGCCGATGTGCGTGACCAGGTCCACGCTAAGATCGCAACGCAGGTGGAGGGCGATCTGGTCGTGGCCCAGTCCAGCTGGCGCATGCCGTTCTTCGTGCTCATGCTGTTGCTGGGCGGCGCTCTGGCTTTTGCTTACCAGAAGTACCAGAAGCTCGTCAAGTCCCATTTGATCTAGAGATCCAATGCGAATCAGATATCAGTTTGGATCGTCTCTATAGCTCTTGCGTGCATAGTATCTTACACGTCAGCACAGAAAGCCAGACACTGCTACCACCGATCGTTTGTTGGGTCACCATGTCCGCCACAAAAACACGCTCAACTTTTTGCTTCAAGAAGTCCGTAGCCTCCCTCAACACCCTCTTTACTTGCTTGTTGTATGGTCCTGTGCTGAATGTTGGAGCCCTCTCTAACATCCATTGCGTGCGCACGTCTGGCCGGTCGGTCGTTAGTTTCCGTTTGACCGCGATCATGGGCAAGCTGGCTAAGGCGACGAGCTACGCGACGCTGCTGGCGCTGTTGTCGCTCGTGTACGTTTACTGGGAGCAGCTAGACACCAAGTTCCAGCTCACAGAGCAGCACCGCAGCCTCAGCGAGCGGGACGGCGGGACCCACGCAGGCAAGAACGTCACGCTCTACCGCAATGGCTACTCCACTGGCGGCGTGCAGATGCAGCTGAACGCCGAGCTGCTGAACGCCAAGAGCGGCCAGGAGCTCGCCGAGTACTTCTCTCAATTCGTGGACGTGGAGGGTCTCGCCTCTGAGGACGTCAAGGACGACTCAGAACCCGTGTCCGTGGTGGCTGATCGCGTGTTCAACGGCAAGGGCCGCCTCATCACGGCATACAGCGACATCGAGGCCGGCGAGCGGCTGTATCTCGTGGCGCCGGGTCTGCTGTTCGTGTGGCCGTTCGTGAAGCTGGGTCACCGTGTGCATCTGAGCGAGGTGGAGAGCCCCACAGGCCAGCCGATCGTGGTCGAGTCGTTCAGCGAGAGCCCGCGCACGTTCCATCTGCACAACTTCTTCACGTACGAAGAGTCCGATCGGCTCATTGAGCGCATTCTCGAGATCGACGACGACAACAACAAGCTGCAGCAGTCGCATGTGGGCCACCAGAACGGCAAGAAGCAGGTCTCGAGCCACCGCACGAGCGAGAACGCGTTCGACCAAATCTCGGACACGGCCGTGGCCATCCGCAAGCGCGTGTTCGCCGTGCTGTCGCTTGGCGACTACAAGCCCGACATGTGCGACGGACTCCAACTGCTGCGCTACAAGCAGAAGCAGGCGTACATCGCGCACAACGACTACTTTGACGCGCACACGTCGAGCGACTGGAACTGGGATCCGCACAAGGGCGGCTCGAACCGCTTCGCCACCGTGTTCATGTACCTGTCCAACGTCACGCGCGGCGGCCAGACCGTGTTCCCGTACGCCGACATGCCCGAGGGCATTCCGGAAGCGTACAACCACCCGGCTGACGTGAGCGAGTACCAGCAGCTGGGCCTGAGCCTGTTCGACCAGGACTCTTGGGAGTTCGACATGGTCAACAAGTGCTCCACCAAGCTCGCGTCGTACCCGCGCAAGGCCCACGCGATCCTGTTCTACAGCCAAAAGCCCAACGGAGAGCTGGACCCCATGTCGTTCCACGGCGGCTGCCCCGTCCTGGACGGCACCAAGTGGGGCGCCAACCTCTGGGTCTGGAACAAGCGCCGCTACGGACTGGACGACAAGAACACACTGTCCAACCAGTTCAAGGTCGTGTTCCACAACCCGACGCCGCACAGCGTCGAGGTCTTGTGGTCCAGCACGCTCATGACCACGCTCGCACCCAACGCCAAGATCCTGTACACGACCTACACCAACCACAAGTGGACGCTCAAGATCGCCGGCCGGACTGTGCTCGAGTTCAAGGGCGACGCCAAGGACGGCGCCGAGCAGCTCGTGGCTGTGCCCATGGATGCTGCCAAGGACGAGCTGTGAGTCTTTCTGTTATCGTTACCATTTCGTAATTTCTGAATGCAAGAACGCCATTCAGCCGTGAAGAAGACTCAATTGAGTTGTGTCTGTTGTGTATTCTTCAGGGCGGTTGGCTTCATCACTCCATGGAAATGATGAACCACATCATCCAAATGCACCAGAGTGCGCTCTCATCTGGCGCTCATTGAGCGGCCTTGTGCTGGTCCTTGGCGCTGGCTTTGCTGTTTGGTCCGGACCAAGTACTTTGCTGGAGTTCAAGACCTTTGTGTATTCATCTGAATGGAGCAACGACAGCTCACAGGTTACAATTCTGTTAAACGTCTCGCGTCGACACTGAACTGCTTTGCTTCGTGCTCAGGAATCAGAGCCGTCATCACTTCTCTCCACATAGGAGCTGCTTGCTGGTGACCGATTGACTGCTGGCCGGTGTACTCTTGAACAAACGCTCGTTGGAAACACCATCTCGTCGGCCAGGCAGCCGCCTTGCGTGCCGTCAACGTAGAATGCGTGAGTGAAGAATATCCATAGCATAATTGCAATGACATTTCAGCTCCTGTGATGAGAGAAGTGATGACGGCCAGCGATCGACCAAGCAATGCAGACGTGATGAGCGTCAGACATGCTCCAACCGCCCTCGCCAGCAGGTACGACGGTACTGATGGTTGCGAGCTTCGAGCACCGGATTCCTACAAACCGGAAGCTCTTCGGTGAGGCGAGAGTGCCTCACTCTCATGTGATGAGGACCATGGACAATATCTCAATTGTGTCTATTATATGCTTCGGTTACTCTACGCGGCGCTTCTTGAACACCTTCTCCAGCAGCTGCGAGTCTTCGCCCAGCGATCGCGTGTCCTTACTGTTAGCCGGCGCCTTCTGGTGGAACGATCGTCGGATCTGCTGCATGCCAGACTCGCCACTCGCGATCTCCTTGTCCGTCCCCTTCTTGCGCTTTTCCATCTGCTCAAACTGCTTGGACTGCTCCACACGCTCCAGATACGCGTCGTTCTCCTTCTTGCCCTGCGCGATCTCCATGCGCAGCTTCTGGGCGCGAATGCGCTGCTCGTAGGCTTCAGACACAACGATGAGAGCGGCCACTTCCGCAACAAAGACAGCGAGAGAACGTACCGATCTTCTCTGTGAGGTGGTCCCACTTAAAGCCCTTGAGGTACTTGAGGTTCCAGATGTCGTCGTGGTAGTAGTCGCGCTTGCGGCCGCCGATCTGTTTGGTGTTGAGCATCTTGGCGATCTGCTTGGCCACCTTCTTGTCCAGGAACTCGATCCAGCCCTCGATGTAGCTCTGCTTGCGGTTGCCGCCGCTGGCCACGCGCTTCTTGTGGTGGGTCTTGTCCTCCGGCACGAGATAGATGCGGTTGATGTCGCCGTATTGGCTCAGCAGGTGCTTGAGCTTCTCGGGCTTCATGAATGGCGGCACGCGACTGATGTAGATCTGGATGATGTACATACAAGCGTGAGGCTATAGAGCCACACAGAGCGACTAAATCTTAATTGGTGTTACTACGTACAACGCCACGCTTGTCTGCCTGCTTCTTGAAGCTATCGAGCTTGTCCTTGGCCAGGTCCTTGGTCGCCATGCTCACGCCCTTTGTCGCCTTTTGACTGGCAGTCGAAGCGATTCGCACTTTAGCAGAGATTTAGAAGAAAGAGACAAGACAGGAACGCCATTTGGACAATCACTGCCAAAAGAGGGGTACATGTATGGATTATGCTGGACATATAAATACGGGGAGGGGGGGGCTAATGCGAAGAGCTACGATAGATACTGCTGGATGGTGTGCGCTTACCACGTCAACGAGGACGGCTGCAGACCCACGGCGCTGTCGCTGAAGAGATCCAGCTGCGACCCCGTACACACGAGCTCCTCCAAGGAGTTGGTGCTCCAGAGCTCAGGGTAATCGGTCGGTTCGTACTCCGCAAAGCACTCGGCCATGAGCTGGTCCACGCTCGGCTGGAACTGCAGCACATAGGACGAGTCTCCGTCGTGGCCCAGTGTGATGCTGTGTGTAGATTCGCTGTTGGGCTTCTTGGGTGACGCAAGCGGGCCGTAGTGGAAAGTCAGGCGGCTAGCGCTCTCTTCACCGGATCGTGGGGACTCGGTGTAGCTCACTGGAGGTTCAGGCACAGTCAGTGTCTTCGTCTGAACTGGAGCTGGCGGCGCTTCCGCAGACGCAGTAGAGATTCTTGGTGGCTTGGTAGCGCGCTGTGTCTTGTGGCTCTTCTTGCTCTTGCTCTTGCTGCGCAGGCCGCGCTGTCGGCGCTCGAACTTCTGTCGGTACTTCTGCGCATGCGTCATGGTCTGACGCGAGTTCTTGGAGCCTACAAACTCCGCGATGGCTTTCCAGGGGCCCGACGGGTACTTTTCAAGCGCCTTGAGGAAACGCTCGTGCTCTTCAGCAGTCCAGGCCTTACCCTTGCTCTGCTCGGCGGCCACGCGCTGGGCCTTGCTCATGCGCACGTGGCGACGCGGGACGGTCGCTTGGGCTTCAACGGGCGGCGTGATGGGGCCAGCCTGGAAGAGCTCTTTCTGCACGCGCTTGGAGATCGTCATGGCTGCTGCTTTGGCTTGGGCTGTTGCTTGATGGTTCTTGAGTGAGGGCGCTCTCGAGAGACACGGTCGCCAGGCGCCACTCCACCAACACTCTTCCTGCGGCCGGTTCGCCAGAAGGGATTGAGTGATGGTCATCTCAGTCCAGATACAAACACCAAGTCAAACTTTGCCGCTTCAACGTCTCAATGACGAATGGATTTTTGGGAGTGTTTTCAGCCAATCAATATACGCCAGCGCTGTCTTGGAAAGCAGCCGGTTGGCGATTTCACTTGGTGTTTGTATGCTATTGTGGATACACCAGAGAATGTATGCGAGGCCGGCACAAATGTAGCCAGAGATTTAGCACACAGTGGCATGTGGAATTAAAGGTGCAATTAGTCACTATAGAGATTCAATTTTAGATACAAAAGCGTAAGTTTAGATGATCGCCCACATTGTGGACGCGCATGGGGCCGAGTGGCGCATCTGGAGCTCGTCCTCCTCGTAGTCATCGCCTTCGTCTAGAAGCGGGAGGTCCAGCAGGAAGCTATGCAGGTCAGGGCTCATGTCGATGCCCTCAGGCTCGATGTTGGGCCTGAATGTGATCGGCTCGCCGAGCGGCTCAATGTGGTCGAGCGATGGCTGAAGAGGCGTTTGATGAACGTGAGCTCCTGCCTGCGACGGGCTGTGCAACGAGATCATGTTAATCATGGACGCTGCTCTCGACACTGGTGTGTCGTTTCCGCTTGCAGCCACAGCGGCCGCTGCAGCAGTTGCTCGTTGGTGCGACGGGGTCTGCGCGGTCTTTTGCTTCCACCACGTGCGCTGCTGGCGCTCCTGCTTCTGGCGGTACTTTTGTGCGTGTGTCATGGTCTGGCGAGGGGTCTTCGAGCCGATGTGACGCGCAATGAGCTTCCATGGACCCGACGGGTAGAGCGCCAGCGCCTCCATGAAGCGCGCGTGCTCGTCGGCGGTCCAAGCCTTGCCCTTGTTGTTCTCCGAAAGGTCGCTCGTGTCCAGAACCGAAGGTCGCATAGGGAGTGGCGACACGAGAGGCGGGCGCACGCGACTGCCTGCAACGGGGACGGGGGTCGAGGGGCCGCCACCAACGCGGTTAGCTTGCCACAGCTCGCTTTGCACGCGCTTGGTGATTGTCATGGTTATCAGAGCTGAGTAGGTACGGAAATGGCGGCGATCGGCAGCAGAGCTCCATGCCTTCTTTCAAGAGGGATGACTTGCGTCCACGTACCCAACAACCTCGAGCGCACATTCGTCCGACCACTTCACAGTGTGTTGCAAGCCGTTTTCGTCACGACGACATGTGCGGCGCCACAAAATACCGGCGGGTCAGCAAAAATCCACATTTGGGGCCGGGCTGTTCCTTATCGACGGAACTGGACTGTACCCACCCACCCGGTGCCTGCAGATGACGTTCATATTCCCATCGTACAAGAAAAACTGCACGATCGCTATTGGAACAAGGTGTCAGAAACACCCAGAGCCGATCTTCAAAGGGCGAACACGCGGGAAACGCGACTGACCACTTATCTGACCTGATCGAAACTCGTGCCGCGAGCCGTTCCGCCGCGCTTGCAGGCCCGTCGCGTATGTGCGTGCTACCGTTGAAGTGCGCGTTGAAGGAGTGGCGGCCATTGCCTGAGGAGGACGCTCCTCTGGTCCGTATCATATTTGCCCTACTGGAAGACAGTAACAAATCCATGGACCCTCAGAAAAAGCATAGAAAGATCGCGCTAATCTGGTCGTAACTTTCTCTAGCAGGGGATGAGGTCGCCGTCCGCTCGTGTGTCAGGAAAGCGCGCCACTTGGGCCAGTTTGCATGTGCGTACAGTACTGCAAGGGGTTTGTGCTTGTGGATGTTGCACCTTGCTTTCTGATTGCTGCCAGGGGACGCTTCCGACCTGCGGCTGCGGTCGGGTGATGGGACTGGCATAGGGCTCGGGTCCGACTTACCACAACGCTCACCGACCATCACTTTGTCTTGACTGCTTCCTGGCGCAGGTGAAGGTTCAGTCGGAGTGCTGAACCTACGTGTACCGTACTCCCTGGCTTGCCTGATCTATGCTTCAACTCAGATTTCCATAGTGAACGAACCTTGAAAAGTGGAAGAAAACAGGTTTAGCGAAGCCATTGCGGCTGCGGATCCATGGATTTGGATTACTGAGTCCACCCCAGCGGCTTCGTCTTTTGGGCCGTTACCGTCAATAGATCGGCTTTTGGATGGCATTATCTTGCGTACAGTATCAGACGCATCTTTTAGGAAGACCCCCCGCTGCTGCATGGAGTGGTCAGAACCAGGGTCTGATTTTCAGCCAACCAGAGCCATGAGTCCAGATAAACCAGGCGAGACATGACCGCTGTGGTGAGAGCAATACCTTCAATGTGCTGATGTGGCTGATCGAATCGAATGGCAACCTGTCCACGTCTTGCGTGCCACGGAATCGAATGCAACCACGTATTCAAAAATGCTAGGGTTTACTGGCCTCTGCCTCGAAGCATCGACACCTGATCTTGCTCCTTGATTGCAGCGCTTGCCCCGCTGTTTCTATCCAAATAGATCTGAGCAGCAAATGTAGGAGACCGAAAAGACAGCCGTAGGTATGATGACGCCGATCCTCTACGTGATCAGCTGCCTATACAGTAGAGTAGAGAAATGCTTTGTCCTGTTCCTCTCTCGGGGCTCATCATCCTCTTCTTTCTCTCAGTCATCCAACGTTTTGTGCAAGTATCGAACCCGGCGGTGGGTTTTCCCTCTCAATAGACACGCGTTTCGATATTTATGGACTCGCAATAGGGAATTTGGCTTTTTCGGCTCAGTTTCGTTGCGGTGGGCGTGCCGTCGTGAGAGCTCGTCTGACCTTGCGATCCTAATCATGCCAAATTCCAAAACAAGGAGGTATTTCATTTTTGGTATGTTTTAAACGTTAGACCTTTCGGCGTGTAAGTAATGGACTATGTTGAAAACACAGACTTATATCATCCGATCACCATGTTTTGAGACCAGCCCCATCTTTTATCGCACCAGATGGACTGGAATTTTTTGGGAGAGAGCTTTTTATCGCAATGGGGGCAGGAAAGTGACATTCCGTTTGGTGAGGGCTGATGGCTCAGCAGCTTCTCCGGTTCATCCATCAGTTGAAGATTTGCATCGTCCACCCCCAACCAGCGTCCTTTCAATTGAGGAGTGAGTCTCACTAGCCTCAACAACCACAGCTTCAGCCCCAGATCCACCAACTTCGAGACCATGTTGCACGACCAGGACCAGTACGCCGAGGGCGCGCCCAAGACCGAGAGCCGCGGGCTCTGGACGCCGGAGGAGCACTCGCTCTTCGTCGAGGGCATCAAGCTCTTTCCTACAGGCCCCTGGAAGGACATTGCCACGCATGTAGGCTCGCGCACAGCGCGCCAGACAATGACTCACGCGCAGAAGTACCGACAAAAGGTGGCGCGGCGGCTGCGCAATGTGCGCATGAGTGGCAAGCACAACTTGCCTTTTAACCTCGACCGATCATCTCGCTTCAGCGCGTTACTATCGAACGATGAGCAGCTCAATGACTCGATCCTGTCGACTTCGTTGGCGATTGCAGCGGAGAAGGAACTCGATATGTACGGCGATGTCGAAGGCAACCAGTCTCCTGTTAGCGACGAGCCGTTGAACGGCTTCCCATTGCCGAACCTGATCCAGGACGAGCAGTTCTTCGTAGACGGCGGCGCACCCATGGACGTGAGCGACATGGAGTTCGAAAAGTGCATGGACTTTTTGATCGAGACCTTCCACCGCGAAGCGTAGAAGCATCCAATGCTTAGAAGAACACGACAGAAAAAGGAAACAGGGCGGGCCGCAGAGCGCTCTTTTGCAGGCACAAAGACGATCGGCCGATACGCTCACAAGACACACGTGGGTGCGCGTATTTATTCATGTGGGCAGCATGCGGAGAGCTGTAGGTCTCCCGCCATGGCCCTTGTATAGCCGCTCGCAGCGAACCGTAGGTCGTTTGCGAGGGCCCAATGGGTGACTTAGAAAGTAGAGCGAGCGAGACTAGGAATTATTAAACAGCGAGCAATTCGTTCATCACAATGAGTGTCGCACGCGCACAATCGGCGCGACACATGTGCCCACGCGTACAATTCGGTCACCATGTCGTTAAATGTGTACGCAGTGGGCTCACTGCATGTAGCCACAAAACCACATAAATTCTCTATACGTTCACACGTATGCACTGCGGGCATTCAAGCGCGTTCATGCGCCAAGGATCGCACATTCAGACGATACAGTGCGAACTGCATTTGTGCACGGTGGCATCCTGGACACATTTGTGTGTCCGTACACAAAAACCAAAATTACTTTTGTTTATTCACGTGTACCACACCAAATTACTGTTAACGAAATGTGTAAACAGAGTGGCGGTGCAGCAGGTGCAACTCTCGTCGCATCCATCTCCACCTTGTATCCCTTGTGGTCAGATAGAATCCAGTCAAAATTTGGCTTTCTCTTCCTGCGTCCCGCGTCGTTTCGACAGACTGTGCAACTGTATAGTACGCTTGAGAAACAAAGAAACGCTGATGTAACAGTAGAAATATCGTATCTGCTGCATAGAATGGAGCCTTTCGAACCACCGATTGAATCCTCGCCAGGACCAAGGCACTGTACCACGATATATATTTTTATGGAACGTTGAACGCGCGAAGGGTCGACTGCTGAGGAGTCTGGAGATTGCCCGACTTGCCTCGTTTTCGATTCATCGTGCTGGCATTGCACATACTGTACTGTACAGTACAGGAATTGTTGATGAATTGCAAGGTTGAACCGCCTTTCCGGCACTGCCTACACCGTATTGCTTGTTCCTCACCTCTTCCTGATGCGTGCTCGTTGACTGCGATGGCAGAAACGCTGACAATGGGGACTGCTCACACTTCGTTGTACGTGTGTAGAGGGAGATGGAGATTAATGCACACTACCGTGATTCTTATTGAAACCACTCTAGACGAATGATTCGTCTATGGCTGCTCACGCTTGGTGATTCTCATCACCAACCTATGCTCGCAGAATTTGTTCAGTATTCATTACATTTATTCCGCGGTAAAGGAAAAATGAGTGGAGCAAAGCGCGTCCTTGTTCTGCAAGAGGAAGATGACTGACAAAAAATATCTCAACACTCCGTTATTCCTTCTGAACATAAAGAATAAAATTAACGCTGGGGAACACGCGTCATTGAGTTAAATCGCAACAGGACACATGAGCACGAGCGTGATGACGCCAGATCTTGACTCACCACGACGCACAATGCATTTTGGTGGGCTCCTCGTCTGTACCCACAAGTCGGTGATTATAAGCGAACATCACAAACGGCAAGAAAACACTTAGCTTTGTGATGTGCTGGGGTTACGTGGAAAAAATTAGAAATATGTGAAATATAAATCACATAGTGTGCCCTTCATGACTCGTTTATGGTCTATTATATGTGGCCCGTCTGCGCAGGCGCCAGTCTTTGACCCGCATCTGTCCGGTTGCGACGCCTTGAGATGACCGTCGGTTGCGGCGCAACCAAGATTGTCAGAATGATGGTAGTTTTAGCGGTGAATGTACTGCCTTTGTCAGATACGATTGTGCCGGAGAAACAGGATTTCGCCGAGACGTTCTCTACCGAAAGATGTTGGATGAGTGCCCGCCACTACGTATTGTCGTGATGGTTCAGTGGAGAAGTCAGACCAGTTTCTTCTGTGTGCATTGGAGCTCCGAAGCAGCCCGAAATTGATGCTCATATGTGAGGAGTAAGTTTTTATCATGCATCGGTTAACACAGAAAAAATTAAGTTTTTCTCTCAATTCGCCTTGTTATTCTCTCTATTTTCTCTGTCACCAATAATTCACATCACGAAAGTTGTGTCATGCGGCTCGTGTGTAGCACAACAGCATGCGCTCGGTCGTGGCCCGCGTCCCACAGTGTTCAGATATAACGGGCGCAGTCACGAGGAGAAAAAAACGCTCGAGCTCAGATCTGTGACCAGCTGGAACAGCATTTTGTGTTCGTTTCTCTTTGTTTTCATTTGCGTTTGTATAAAAAAGGAGCAACTAATTTGAGAAGCGAATCTGGTCGGAGCGAAAATAAAAGCAACCACCAAGTTCTGTCATCATTCGCGTGTTTTTGAATTTGGTCCATCCAATCACACTGAAGACCATGACCATGCAGCAGACAGGGACAAGCACAGAAAAAAACAAACAAAGCACGCACCAATTCTTTCAACACGGAGATCGCAGTCAGTCATCACGCCGTTGCTTGGCGCTTGCTTTCTGCGTCAGAGTGGGATCTCTGCAATCCAAAAATGCCTCATCGCGATGCAGTTCCGGTTTTGTTCCACATCATCTCTCCAAAAGCCACTGCGTGGGATCTGGATTCGTGGCTCCTGACGCCGCAGGGCTAGGGCTCGTTGGCTTTTGCAGTTGCTCGTTGGTGCACGAGCTCTTTCGTTGCCGCTTCTCTCATCATTTCTCAATTGAGCAGACGCAGAAACAGTCAGAAGCATGAGCGTGGAAGTCAAGCGCGTGGGTCGCCTCAGCCGCGAGGGCCAGGGCGTCTGGACCAAGACCGAACATGAGCGCTTCCTTGAAGCTCGCCGCGTTTACCCCAACGGCCCATGGAAGCTTGTGGCCGAGTATATTGGCACGCGCAGCACACGCCAGACGATGACGCATGCGCAAAAGTACCGCCAGAAGCTGGAACGTCGAATGCGCGGTCTGCGATCCAACTACCGCAAGAACAAGAACCAGAGCAGCAATGTCAGCAGCACCAACGACGCTGGCGCACAGGACGACGGCAACAGCAGCAGCAGCGACGAGCAGCGATCCGGTGACGAAGGCAGTGCATTCGACGACGATATGGATGTGCCGTTTGACATTGTGGTCGATGTCAACACCAGCAATGCGAACGCAAATGTGCCATACAAGACCATCGAAGGCAGCTCGCCGCACTCGGTCTCGTACACTTCGCTGCTTACGAACATGGCAGTCTCGCCAACGAGCGGCCCGCTCACTGTTGCCGCGGCTTACGACGACTACTACAATGTGCTGTCTGAGATTGCAGATGAGAACGCCGTGCTGACGCATCACGCATCCAACTCCACCGACCTCCCATGGGTAGATGACTACCTGGACTACATTGTGCAGCAATTCGCATGATTGTGATTGTTGCACGTATAGACTCAGACCCTATCTATTGTACCATGGCTGTTGCGTATAATTAATCCAATATCTCGCCCAAAAAGTGTAGGCGAAATTTTCCATTTTACTCAAATCCAAAGATCGTATGTGACCATTTCTTTGCTGTGTACTACTTATCGAACCTTTTTTACGTGGATGGCCCTTGGCGTTGCTGGCGTCACTGTGCTAAGTGTACATTTCAATACAAGCCTATCGTAGAGTGCAAAACCTCATTACAAGTCCCTGATCGAACTTGCTCCAGATACAAGACCCCAAACTAAAGCGTAACCGGCGGACGACCGTACCCCCTCCCTTCAGAAGCGTGACATCATGGCGAGTGGAGAGAGCATGACGCTGCGCATGTGCGTTGAGTGTGAGGACACGGAGGCTGCGCTCCGCTGCGACGCTTGTCTGGACGAATACTGCGTGCTCTGCTTTGGCGCGCAGCACCGCTCCGGCACTCGCGCTAAGCACAAGTATACCACGCTGCCAGGAGCCGCCGCACAACTCGCAGTCGCCGCACCGCTGCCTCCGCCCAAGCCCACGTCTGCGCCAGCGCCTACAGCGAGCGCTGTCCGGGCGTCTGTGGTGCCTCCGTCTCAATCAGCAGCTGTGCCGGTGGCTGTGGCTGTGCCTGTGCCTGTGGCTGCACACAGTAGCAACGGCAGCGACGAAGACATGGACGAGGACGAGGACATTCGCGACAAGGACAACGCGATCCTGCGGGACGCGGCCGTGATCCCTCTGCGTCTGACGGAGAACGAGCGAGCGCTGCTGAACCTGCTGGACGCGTCGCTCAACGTGAGCGAGTACACGGACAAGGTGGATGTGCTGTCGTACCGGTCGCCCGTGCGCCGTATGCTCTCGGAGCTGCGCGAGACCTTCAGCACGCTCTCGGGCATGCTCTGCGCCACAGACTTCCGCCAGGGCAAGCGGCTCGTGCACGACCAGAAGTTCGAGGACAACGACGACTTCTTCCGCCAGGTCTTTGAGATCGGCCGCCGCTACAAGATCATGAACCCAGGTATGCAGGCTCTCTGCTCTCTGTCGTGTTGCTGGACTGAGCCTCTGTCCAATTCTCTCAGAGCGGATGCGCAACAACTACGGCAAGATGATCTATCTGCTGCAGGACGCCAGCATGCGCGACATTGAGCAGCACGTCGGCTTCTCGTGCGTGGCGCCCATCCGCACAGTATCCTCGTTCCTCAAGCAGCGCAATGCGCTCGACCTGCTGCATGACAGTCGCTGCGCCATCGCCACGTCCGTGAGTCTTGATCGCAGCCAGACCAATGACAGTCCGAGTCTGACCAAGCAGCAGGCCATCGATCAACTCGCGACCGAATACGCGACGTCCAATATCACGAGTGACGAGATCCGGTTAGTGCTGGCCTCCACCTCGGACGCACAGAGCTATGTGGCGTCCAACCGCTCGCCCATCACGCAGATGATCACGCTGCTGCAGCAGTTCTTCACGCCAGACAAGACGCCCTCGGATCGCACCTTCAGCCTCGAGATCCGAGCCGGAAAGAACGGCGCGCGACTGAGCCACAGCCACGCCACACAGTACGAGTATGTGCTGCAGTCGCTGCTGTTGTGGGACAACATCACGACATCTATGCTGCGGCTCTGGTGGGCAGTCGAGAGCGATCTGCTGAGCGGCAACAGCTACCGTCTACGGGACACGGGCCAGGGTCTCAACCGCGTGCAGCACGCACCGCAGACGGCGAACCTCGTGCATTCGATCCTCAATCGCACGCAGCGCATGCGGCCGCGCTGGGTCGGCTCCTCGGTCGTGCATCTAGGCGACCACAATGTGCCCAATGCGCTGCTGTTTATTGACAAGTACACGCAGATCTCGCGCATCCTGAGTCCAATCGTCAACACGGTGCAGGCTGTGGACGCACTCGCGCAGCAGCCCAACACCAGAGCCTACATCCACGAGAGCTTTGGCGGGCCCGAGCAGCTCAAGCGCACGATCCTGTGCGACTTCTTCAAGCACGGCTTCGACGGCAGCGGGGCCGATAACTTCTTTGACGCCGGGTCGTGCATCGACGGTCGACTGACGAGCGCCTGGAACTGGTGCTCCAAGATCGAACGCAAGAGCTTCTTCCATGTCTTTCTCATGGCCGGCTTCGTGGGCTTCGATGGGCAGTTTGACAAATAAATGCAATTAAAATGAAGCCAAATCCGCTTTAACAAGTGAAAAGACAAGCGGACGAAACTGCTTCTTCATCCGCTCCTCTTTTTCTGGTAGGTCGTTTGTCATTCCTACAAGCTGAAGAATGCAAGCTGTCAAGCGACGACCACGGCGGATGGCCAACAAGCGGCTGGATCCGCTTAAGCATTCTAGATCTCGACAAGCGGACATGGCTACACCTGGCGAAGCGGTCGTGATGGCACTCGAGCAGCGTGTGGAGAAGGCGCTGGCCAAACAGGATCTCCAGGCCATCGACAGCTCCATGGACGCGCTCTTCTCCCGTCTGGAGCGCTCTCGTAGCAGAACTGGTCATCGCAGACAGCGGCACATTGAGACGATCGAGCGCTACGAACACGAGCTGGAGCACGTGGTTGAGAGCCACGAAACAAAGCGACGAGCTCACCTGGTGCGAGCCAACGCAGCCATGCACGAGCTCGTCTTGCTTCTGCGAACGTCTCATGAGCCTAACAAGGACAGTGAGACGACGATGGAGTCGTTGCTCCAGACAGCTGAGCGTGAGTACCGACTGGGTCACGATACCAGGTTGCATTGTGCTGAAGAGCTTACTGTGAGCCTTCAGTATCTAACGACGTGGTTATTGGAGTAGGCATCACTGCGTAGATGCAATTCGGTACAAAATTCAAGCTCAGCGGCTGATGAGTACAGCTTGCGCTCAGTTCGCCCGTGCGCAGATAGATGACGCTCTGACCAGTGCCCATGAAGCACAGGACCTGCATGAACGCTACTGCCAAGAGCCTTGGTTCGCTCCCACGCAACTATTGATGTCTGTGGCCGAGGGGGACGTCGCATGGACCCAAGTAAGCATCGTAGGGTACGAACGGGCATGTTCAAGGCTAACTATCTCTTTGCACTGGACTCACCGCACTGGTCCTTTCTCTTAGAACTCGCTGCAAGCTTTCAACGACGCTGAAAAGGCCGAACACGAGCAAATCTACTCGAACGCGGATCAATATTTCAAGGGCAAGGCTCGTGATTCATGCGAGACGCTTCTGACGCAGGCAAAGGTGCTGGCCAAGCGGCACGCGTTGGACGAAGCGCTGGACTCGGTGCGCAGATTACGCATCTACAGCATCTGGCTGGAAGAACTGGTGCCGGATTCAGTGCAGAGACTGGAGCAGAGTTTGCGTCAGTGCAAGATTACGCGGCAGTTGCAGACGACACTCCAAGACTTTAAGCAGAGCGACTTCCAATTGGTTTCGCTCGTTGAAGAGTGGACTGAGCTCTTGAAAGCAGCGAACGATGGCGGATCAGCTATTGATTCCTCACAAATGATTGCACTCAGTGTACCAAGTGAGCTCTTCCGATCGATGAACGAAGAAAGGATCCAAGAACGACCAAATTTTACATCTATTGGCCTAATCTTTATTGCTCGCATTCTGAGCTCAGCTCCAAACCCCAAGCGCGTGTTTTCCGATGCTCATGCTTTGAAGGCTCTTGTGACAATTCTACGCTCTTGTTCAGAGCCAAACCTTAAAACCATTACTCTGGAGTTGCTGCGAGCTCTATTGACGACCAAAGACGTGGTACACATTGCGATTTACCAGTACAACATGCTGCAATGCCTACGGGAGACCAAGCAAGCCTCGCTCTCTCAAACCGACGCCATGCGAGCCTTGGTGCTGCTGTTTCAGTCGCTTGTGGAGCGCTTCCCTGTGTATCAACCAGTGTTTGAGGGATCGGGCGTGTTTACTTGCACCATTGCGATCCTGGGCAGATACTACACGCCTCCTACCGTTGATGTGGCTCTGCCTTGTCTGGAGCTGCTCCTTTGGGTCTGTCGGAATGGCCGCATAGTGGACCTTCGAGCCAGCGAGACCAGTCTGTGCGCCACACTCGTGGCAGCATTGCGTTATGTTTCCAATGTTCCTGACCAACGCGTCCCAGCTGTCAGACTAACAAGTCGTCTCATGCAGCTGATCCAGGCTCTGAACACATACGACGACAAGGCTAAACGCTCGCTGGAGGCTCAAAAGGCTCCTTTGTTGATGGCTAAGGCATTCAAGATCTACGGGGATGCTGTGACTCCTGACTCAAAGTGTGCAGCCTCAGATGAGCCAACACAGTGTCAAGCCTCAGTCGCTACTGACTATCGCTATCGAAGTAGAGGAATCGACAGCTTCGGCTTCGCTGTTATCGGCCGAAACAACAAGAAGACCTTCTGTCTGGCTCGTGTATTAATTCCAGTGGCTGAAGACTGCAGCAAAGGCGTCGAATGCCGTCTGCAGGTTGCTCGGTTTGATCGCAAGGGGCTGAATCTGGCAAGCTATCGGTTTAGAGGTCCGGCATTTGCAGGTGCTTCCTTTCGTCGCAAACTCATGCAACTCAAAGGCGTTCATCGAGCCAAGATGCTAGAGCAGGCGTGGGAAGCGTTTGCTCCTATCAGCGGCGGATTCATATGATTTCTCCATCTACCCAAAGTACCACTTCAACTCCCAGGTCTACCAGTTGTGTGACTCGTAGTGTTGTAAAATGTGGTTAGAGCGACACTAACTCCATGGTTAAACAACGTCACGATGGCGTTTGTGAGCAACTTTAAAAGAGAAATCGACTTTATACCGGTAAACCGGTAATATCAACTACGAATTTATGTGTTAGCTTTCCTGTGGGCATTGTAGAAAAACGTTAAATTCTTGAAGCAAGCAAGCAAATCGTTATATAACAATGTAAACATGGTCATCAAAGCGTTTTGTGCGTGTGGAGTGAATATTCAACGTCGAAATTATTACAATCATACTAAAACAATGCAGCATCGTGAATGGGCTAAAAAGCCAAAGGCGTTTTAATATGGAATTACATGTCCATGTGGCTTAATGACTACTATGTACGATCGGCCGGAGCATCTTAAAGTAAAATGCATAAAGACTGGAGGTATGACAATTGCTAATAAATGTAACAAAGAAGAAGTAATTTGTGATTGTGGAAGTGAACACGCTTACGGTGGGAGGTCGGCTCATTTTTAAAACAAAAAACATCAGATGTGGGAATCAAGCGAGCAACATCAATTATGCCACTCAATATTTTGTAATTTTTGAACAGAATCAAAAAGTTGCTATATATAGTATAGGGGGAGACAATGACTACGATCCTTAACTATGGAAAATATCGCGATCAACAAATTGGAAACGTATACGCAACTGATCGTGGCTACTGTCGATGGCTACGTGGTCAAGCTGAGTTGATAAGCAAATTACCAGACGCCAAAACATTCCTCGATAGCATGTTTGAAGGTGATGATGGTTCATACACTCCTGGCCAAATTAATAGTTACACATGCAAAAGCACTTTTTTTATACTGAGGCTGCGAATTGCGGAATACTGTTCAGATATGACCCTCCAATCATATCCAGAACAGCTCTGACGTGTCAGCGTTCCAGAACTCGCAGTCTGAACATGGTCTCACATAGAAAAACTGCTTTTTCGTCCTGGCCAGTTAATAGTCACAATCTGCTATGCTTTAATTAGTATAAACGAATGAATGATGGCCAATTGCTTAGTATGGGTTTCTGCCTTGACGCATGACCACCTGAATGCAGCGATCATGCATTGAAGCCATAAATATAGGCATCATGGCCTTGACAATGGACTCCTAGACATCTACTACGGCTAATGCCAATTTGGGAACGTGACTCTACAGCTTCCTACTGTAGGATTTGTACACCACCAGCTGCGCGGACGAGCAATCCTCTGAGGCGGCCGCCTACACTATCAATCGCACATACCTGTCAGCGAGCAAGGGCTTGGGACCAGGGATGGATTCGGTTGGGAATTATTTTGGCAAGATGCCTCGTCTGCCTGCCGAAAACCTGGTTCAAAGGGAATAAAGCTCACAATTCCCGCATTCGTGGTTCATGAGGGAATTGTATTATCCCGGTACAAAACCGGCAACGAATTCAAGGCTTGTGCCAAATGGGAAAGGAAACAAGCAATCGACGAGCGCGAGACAGGATGGGGCGTCGGATATCGCTGGAAACTGACGACCATTTCCAGCATGTCCAGACGGATAATTTCCTCACGGAAAAAAACTCAGTGGAACGCGCGCATTGTCTGCGAGTCTGGAGAGCCTTTTCAAAAAAGACCAGCACGCCAGTCATGATTGGGGTTGAATAGCAGGACTCAGCGATATGCCGCGCGAATTTTAGCCATGCGACACTTAGCCATGACAATTGCACTTAGAGAAAATCCGCCAGACTTCCCAACCCACTCTTGCTACTTTCGAAAGCTGTCTACACGATCTTTGCAGGAGCGGGCGTCAGATATCTCGGTTCGTTCCTCGTAGAAGAGCTTACCTTTCACCTGATCATCGCCAACAAGTTGCGCAGCTCGCTTAATTGGCAGCCGACTGAGCCGCTGCGCACTCCAATACTACCGGTAAACCAATATTATTATCGGTAGCCGGTATATACTGCGGTGCTGGTTGATACCGGTACGACAAAGGGAATTGCGATTTTTCGAACCAGGTTCACAAAAAATAACCGAAGGGAATACCTGCTAAAAAAAACACGAAACCAGGGAATTGTCCATCCTTGCTTGGGACCTGGCTTCGTGGAGGTACGGGGGAGCAAGCAGAGAACGCGAGCCACGTAGGGCCCGACCTGTTGATGTGGCGCGCGATTTCGGTCTCGCTTATGCCGACCTCGGCTAGGCCTTTGATACGCTCCACCCTTCGTTTGGTAGCGTTGGCCCGCGTCCCATCCAGTACCTAAAATGAGAGTGAACGCCAGTAATACAATTGACCATCATTCATACATTAATTCGTTTAGTACTGATTAAAGTACAGCAGATTGTAACTATTAACCTGGCCAGGACGAAAAAGCAGGTTTTTCTATGTGATACCCTGTTCAGACTGCACGCTGACACGTCAGAGCTGTTCTTTGATATGATTGGAGGATCATATCTGAACAGCGTTCCGCAACTCGCAGCCTAAGTATAAAAAAGCGCTTTTGTATGAGTAACTATTAATCTGACCAGGAGTGTATATGATGAACTGGGGTCAGCATAATGGGAAATCGGTCATATGGATTAACAATAATGATCCAAAATATATCTATCACCTGGCTCCAAGCGAACGAATATGCTCGTGATATTGCAAGAAGCTGTCTTTCTCCTAATATAAAGCAAAATGGATTTTAAGTATTTTGATGAGGATAGGGTCGACCCAATCGTGATCGATAATAATATTATGAGACAAAGGATGGTGATTTCAAAACGTCAGTTCGATTTACCGACACTGAGGTATTGAAAAAACTTTTACCTCGCATACATATACCGATTTCTATGTCGGCCCAATATTTAGAAATTAAATCTCTGATTTCTTAATAAGTTTTTTACCTTGAAATATATGTAAAGTAATATAAAAGATGGTCTACAATTGTGAAAATTGTTTGAAAAACCGATAAAGAGCATTATCTCTTCATAAGCGCTATTACGAGGCGTATCATCAGGAACGACTGGAAAAAAGCTAAACAGAAAAAATATGATAGTATTCACCGTGAGCAAATATCAATAAGACACAAGGAGAAAGATTATGGTACAAAAGAACAAAACGTAAGTCGGACAATCTAATCGATCCAACTGATTCAAACGATGCGCCTGAAGTAGCTCAATAAGCACAAAAACAATTTTTTTGATATTTATACCGATTTTGATAGAAGGATATTTAATATATAATAGGGGCAATAAAAAAATACCCCAATATCAAAGTTAATAAAAAATACCCCATTTCAACAATAAATAAAAAAAATGCGCCATATTTCCTGTAATTTACCGTTCGAGTCACCTCGTGGATAAAATACACGTAATATACACACGCACGATAAAACTACCGGAACCTATGTTGAGTATACAACACAGTAACGCTAAGTTCGTGCGCAATCT
>JAADVW010000452.1:0-28078 GCA_023335875.1 Elongisporangium prolatum | reverse complement strand
CCTTGTCCTTGTATCGAGCCTCGACCTTGTCACCTTCATGCAATCTCTCTGTGTTCTTGTGGTCGTCGTTGTCGCTGGTGTCGCGTCCGCTTGTTCTGTCTGCGGCACCGGAGCCAGCTTTCAAGCGGATGAGGTCCCTATTGACGCCGGTTTCTTTCTCGCCGTCGTCATAATCGATATCGTACGTGCCGTTGAGGCGACAGCGTGAGATTACACCTGGAAAGAACCTCGATTTCCCCTTATATTGCGCTTCGACTTTGTCGCCCTCTTGAAAGTTGTTTCCTATAGTCAATGCATCGTTTGTTATGTTGCTACGAATTGCTGGGACTTTGGTGGAGCCTGCTTTCAAGCGGATAAGCTCACCACTGACGCCGACTTCCTTCTCACCATTGTCATAGTCGATATCGTACGTGCCGTTCTGACGACATCGAGAGATCACCCCAGCGAAGAACCTAGACTTGCCTTTGTACTGAGCTTCCACCTTGTCCCCCTCATGGAATGTCTGCTTTTGGTCAACGCATTCTCCACTTTGCAAATTCTTGGAAATCGCCATTTCAGTTTCATTAGTACTTTCGTTCGAATCATTGTTGTCCATGTCATGCGAGCGTGCTCTGTGGTCGCTATTGCGAACGCGATTAGTTCGTCGCTCTTCACTTTTCAACCGAATCAAGTGAGCAGCCACGCCTTTCTCCATATCTCCATCGTCGTAGCGAACGTCGTACGTGCCATCGCGGCAACAACGAGCGATCGCCCCCGAGAAAAACTTCGGTCCGCTGTGGAATCGCGCTTCGACTTTGTCGCCCTCACGGAATCTCTTTACGGACTCACAACGATCGTCGCTAGAGTCATCGCTTGTGCTCCTCTTCTTGCCAGATCCACCTTTGAAACGAATGAGCTCGGCAACTACACGGCTTTCCATGTCTCCATCCTCGTAGTGAACATCGTAGGTGCCATCGCGGCGACAACGAGCGATCATACCCGAGAAAAACTTTGGTCCGCTGTGGAATCGCGCTTCGATTTTGTCACCCTCGCGGAATTTTTTGAAATTATCGTCGCTTGAGTGGGATTTCTCAGTGCTTATCTTGCTAGGTCCAGCCTTGGACCGAATGAGTTCGGCAGCTACACAGGTCTCTTTCTCGCCGTCATCGTAGCACACGTCGTACGTGCCGTTCAGGCGAGCCCGAACGATTATCCCCGAGATAAACTTCCGTCCACCATAAAATCTTGCTTCAATTCTGTCGCCCTCTCGAAACCTCTTGACGGACTTGCTGCGGTTGTCGCCTGAAGTATCGCTCACATTTCCTTTTTTCGCCTTAGATCGAAGCGATTTGCCCGAACTTACGCTGCGACTTGGTAACTCGTCTTTCATGTTCGTGATGCAGAAATGCAGTTCCTTGATCGCAGACGCTTGAGCGAGTACGAGAGCTTGGAGACTATCGAATCGATCCTCCAGCTCAGCTGATATCGCACGGCTTCTGTTCGCTGAAGTCGGATCATAGCGAACCCCATCGTCCAGAGGCTTGAGTCGCTCGTTCACTTTCACGCTGGGAGTCGCAAAAGAGAGGGAGATCGTGTTGAAGATTGCAAACGGACGAATTTTGCTGCCCAATGCTCTGGTTTGCAGTCGTTTTGTGCCCCAGAACGACGATTTTTCAATGATCACGGGCTTCATGTCGTCAGAGCCTGAGACCAATTGCTTGAATTGCCGTTCTCGCTTGGTGAGAGTGAACCCACGATCTATCCGTAGGATGATCTCTGCGCTGTGAAGGTTGAACTGCTCTTCGGCCTGCTCTCTGATTAAATCGTATGAGGTGGTCATCATGGCGATCAGAGCGTTCAAGAGCATGATGACCACACATACAAGATAGCCCAGCAGCAGAATGTTGGCAAACACCCACTTCCACCCAGTCGCAGCATCGAACGGATCGTACGTGAGATTGCCAAACAACATGAGCAGCACAGTGATAAGCGTGTTTACGAACGTCGTGTATCCGTCAGCGTCGCTCAGGATCAAGTGTAGCCCTCCGCTGATACCAAAGAGAAAGACCGAGTAGAGAATGAAGAAATGGCGAAGGTCCTGAACCATGCGCTTCATGGTAGTGAGCAGCAGGCCCGTTTCTCTGAAGATCCGCAGGTACTGCGGAAGATTGGCCCAAAGCAGCACGACAACGAGAGCGAGTATGCCGTGGCGTGCCGAGGTCGTCAACTCGCGAAGGCACTCAATAGGGACGAATGCAAGAATAAGGCCATAGGTGAACATGTTGAGCCAATTCCAGAGCGATCGGAAGTATTTCCCGCCTGCGAATTCCCGGCGTTCAACAAAAACGACCAAGTACAGGCAGCAGAGCCACGCGAGCACTCGGAACGTCAGCACGCTCAAGTCGCGTGCACTCTTGAGCCCGATCCAATCAAGTGTTGATCCAGAAATGATCGTGGCGTAGTAGGAAAGCAGCAGCCCCACGTACGCGCCCACTTCCTGTGAGAAGTCCCACTTGACGTGAGTCCACTTGACCAAGATGATGTGTGAAAAGATCCGGTGCCCTAATACATTCTTGCTTGCCACAGATTCCACTGCGATCGAAAGAGCCGTGTCGTCAACGTCCTGGGTTGGAAGGCCATAGATTGAGGGCAGATCAAAGAACTCGACATTGTCGGTACCAGCCACATCAAACGCAAACATGTCGAGGTACTGGCCACCGATGGAAGGTACCGATCTCATTATACTGCGAAATAGTGCATGGTCCCACCGCAAACGTCGCGATCTTGGCTGATTTAATAGCCAGGTCACCAACTTGACATCGGCCGATTGAACTGAATAATGCAATGGCGTCTGGTCTTGGTAGTTGCTGGCGTCCAGCGTTGCTCCGCGCTGCAGAAGGAAGTCGCATTTGGATTTACTTCCGTTCTGAGCAGCGATGTGCAATGCTGTCTCGCCCTGCAAGCTTTCGGCGTTGACGGGGACGCCGGCATCCAGAACATGCTGCAGCAACTCAAGGGAATATGCACCATCGCAGAAATAGTGCAGCAGCGTCCAGTGATTCTCGTTGCAACGCGTGAACACGACCTGATGCTTGGAAAGCACGTAGATCGGCCGATTGCTGGCACTACGCGCCGAAGTCAGACGTGAGAATGAGCAGCAGCAAAAGAGAGAACGAGACGCAGATCGTACCAGATTCTGTCCAGAATTCGGTCGACGCCTTTCGATGACAAGTCCTCCCACTCGATATCAACTTCCATCGGCTCCGGCACGTTTATCAAGCCAGCGCTTGCTCTGCTTCTCGCCTGTTTGTGCGAAGCGTAACGACCGGATAACTGTTGAGCCAACGCAAGCACCAAGTTAAGAGTTTGAACTGTTGATAGTCTGTTCAGCAGTCCAGGATGTGAACGCCACGCTAGAATGCCAAGCAAATGATCCAGTTATTGTGTGATTCAAAGATCAGAAATTCACTGCAGTCTTCTAGATCCAAGAAGACAGTGGAACGCCATAGACCTTTGAAGACGGTCGTCCAGCAAGACGTTTGTTCTGTCCTTACGCTCAAGCCACAAAAATTTGGAGAGCAGCTCGGCCAACTAGTCTGTCACTCGACTCCACTTCATGGATAAAGTGGCATTGCGCATGACGGTTGGTGGATTCCTACCACGTCGGTCTAAGCTGACTGATGCTTGCATCAGTTTCGCGACTCGTTTCACTGAGGCTCTTCATCACACCTATTACTATCAGTCTATTTGTCCAGCAACCACCAGAGATGTATGATGGATATGACTGGAATGATGTGTTGGACGACGATCTTTTCTCCACCATTGCAAGCAGGGTCCGGTAGGATCTCATTCCCCTTCGTAGTGGTGTATTCACTCTAATTGAATGGCTTGCTGTATTTCCTGACAGAGCACATCCCGACGATGCGATCTCCAAGCTGAAGAATCCACTCGTCTGGTGTGCTAGCAATCACTCCGCTTCTGCATTGGCTTTGCAGCAGCAAAACGTGCTCTGAGAAGATGATATTGCGTGTGCTTGATACCGGAGTTCCCGTCGACGCGAAGACCACAGACGACGAGACAGCGCTGCATCTTGCAGCTCGCGAAGGAAGCACAGTTATGTGTGCGGCATTACTATCACGCGATGCGGACCTGGACGCCACTAACAAACGCCATGAAACGCCGTACTTCACTCAACCAATGCCAAGATGCTTCTTTGGCTGTTAGATTTAGCCGCCTCCGATGGGATGAAACGCTGTTCCGCCGGATAATCCAGCATCGACCTGAAGCAGCTTGCGCATACCTTGACAAATTTGCGATTCCTATCAGCGGTACGATTACGTTCGACTTCTTTGACATACGCTCGATCTATGGCGATCCGTACCAGAGACTCGATGAGACCGCACTCTCGATCGCAGTGGAATTCGTGGCCTGCAAAAACGTGCTTACCCACCCAGCCATGCAATACGTTATCTGGGTCAAATGGAAGCAAGTCAAGTGGAATCTGCATAGAGAAATGATGGCCTATTCAGGGCTGCTGCTTGCCTATTACGGCGCTCTCATTTCCGAGACGACTATTAGTTGGATCGATCTCTCGAGTGCGCGTGATTCTGGGGGTGATGGTACTGCGCATTTTCGCCTGGCTGTGCTGTTTATACTTGGTTATCTATGTCGAGCGCTGAGAGTTTGCAGGTGGTAAATACTTCCGATCGATCTGGAATTGGCTCAACATTGTCACCTATGGAGTCATTCTTGCGTCCATCCCGATAGAATGTCTTCATAGCTCGACAAGTTCGATGCGCCATGGAATTCTCGCTCTTGTTAATGTGCTGATTTGGGCCAATGCGCCTCAATATCTGCGAATCTTCAAAGACACGGGCCTGCTTATCACCACAATGAGGCGCATGATGCAAGACATCCGACAGTTTGCTGTGCTCTATTCTGCGTTTCTGCTTGGTGTCAGTGGTGGCATGCATTTAATTCTCAGCGATGCCGACGGATACAAAACTCTCGGTGATACGATCATCACTGTTCTACTCATGCTCTTTGGTAGTCTCACATACGATCCATTCAACAACGCAAGCGGATGGAGGTGGGTATTTGCCAATCTGCTACTACTGGTTTATCTTGTATGCGTCGTAGTCATGTTGTTAAACGTACTGATCGCTATGATGACCACGTCCTACGAGTCAATCAAAGAAGAAGCGATTGAGCAGTTCCGGCTCCACAGGTCCGAGACAATTCTGCGCATTGAACGCTCTCTCCCTCCCAGTACGCGGAGGAAAATCTTTAAGCAGCTAGTTTCAACTGTCCACAACCAGAAAATGACGCTGAAGGGAGCTTTGCCGGCGGATTTCAATGCTATGATACTAAAAAAGATGGCTGCTCAGCCAATGAGCGAAAGCCAATGGAAAATGGCTGGGAATAAAATCCAGCCTTTTGAGAAAATACAGGTTACCAGCGCTCTGCATGCTCCCAATATTGACGAAAGCGAAAACGAGAATATTGTGCTGAAAGATCTGGACGACGGCGTTCATTTCGGATTCCATTTGAGTAAAATTGAGAGCAAGAACGACGATATGTCAGCAGAACTGGAACTTCGCCTCAGCGATCTTCGAGGTTCTGTCAACGAGGAGACAACAAAGCAAATTTAGGCGCTGATTCTTCCATGACTGAGCTTCGAGCAACCATACGAGCGGAGATGCATGATATCAAAGCCGCATCATTGATATTCAAAAGCAGCAACAAGCTATTCGTTTGGAAGAGCTCGAGAAGCTTAATAATATGCACCGATAGATATAACACCTTCACTAGACGAAAGCCAGTACCATTTCACAGTTCGATAGGCTGATGGTCAGAAGATGTCTTTGCTACCAAGAGCCAGCAATCTAAGATGGAATCTCCTCTTTGTTCCATTAGATAGCGTGGTACCAGCTCGGCTGGCTTGAGTCACCTCGACAATTTACTAAAGCTAGCCACGCAACTGTGAGAAAAATCTCAACACTCATAATTTACCGCGATTTCCCTCTGGACGTTTGGTTCTTGTCGGGCGTCATCCAGGTCAAGTACGACAAGTTCAGTATAGAAATGATGTCCACCGCCGGTTTGCTGCTGTTTTACTACGCCACTATCATTTCCAATACAGTTCTGTGGTGGATTAAGCTTAGAAATGACTTCAGTGTGATGGCATTACATCTTTACATGGTTCTGCTTGTTGTCGTCCTGATCTGGTTACTGCTTTTTTACTATGCAACTAGTATTCGAAACATCCGTTGATTAAATTGAGCTCTGGAAGCAAAGTGTCGTACCGGTAGGTGCAATGGCGGCGCGCATCTTTCTGGCAGTGCTGTCTTTTCTTGGAGCGCAGAGAGTATATCGGCTGCAAATACTTTCAATCGATCTGGAATTGGTTCAACATGCTCACCTGTGGTGTGTTTCTCGCGTCCATTCCTGTTGAGTGCCTTGGAAGGCTGATAAACTCGGCACACCATGGCCTCCTCGTACTTGTTGTCGTGCTTATCTGTGCTAATATTCCCCAATACCTGATAGTCTTCAGGGAAACCGCTCGGCTTACCGCAATCATAAAACTAATGCTGATAGATGTTCTTCAGTTAATAGTGCTCTACTCAGTCTTTCTCTTCCGTATCAGTGGTGATCCTGAACAGACTTTGCTAGATACAGTCATTGCCATTTTGCTCATGTATTTAACAGTCTCACGTACACTCGTTTAACAGGCTGGAGATGTGTATTTACCAACCTATTGCTTATGGTTTACTCGTATAATTCGTGATCATGTTGCTGAACTCTCTGATCGCCATGATGCTCACTTCATACGAGTTTTTCAAAGAACAACCCAACAACAGGCTTGACTCGACAAAACCGAGACGGTTCTGGTCTTCAAGCGCTTTTTATCTCTTGGCGTACAAGAGAAAACCTTCAAGCAGCTAGTTTCTAATGCCGACGATCTGAAATTCTCGTGTTAACGCAGCTGTACCCATCGCTTTTCAGCAACCCAAAGTAATCTACGACAGAAATTCAGTTTTAGACCCCTCGCTCTAATAGAATCCGAGCTTCTGTCGATAAAGAGCCTTTAAAGCAGGTCTGGAAACGCCCATTTGAGTACTTCACGCATGCCCGAGCCACGATACGGAAATAAAAAACTGTTCGATGGCAGCCAAGTAATTCAGAACCAGCCACACGAGATTTGTTTGGTCAACATTAACAAGGTCGAATGTGAGATGCAAGGAACGAGCTATGTTATCTTAGATGATTGTAAGCTCAGTTCTCATCGTCTGAGACTCGTTGTCAATTCGGGTTCGTTATTCATAGGACTTTTAGTAAATGTCATGCAAGAAGAAAATATCCGTGAACGTATTGCTACTGAAGGATAGCATTGACTGTTTCAACCAATTCTGTCCACAGATTGATCGATTAATGTAGTAGAGGCAAAACAACATGACGAGTTAGTAGATATTGGCTGCGTCTTCAGGCAAAAACGAATAAAAACTGTTTATTTGTCAGCTCTTGCTCTTTTAAATGTTATTCCAGGCGAGCTGCTGATCTGGTTTTGTATCTGAATCAGATTCCCCCACATCATAATCCGAACTATCGCTTGGAGCGAGCGGTCGAGAGGTATTGAGTGCTTCACATAGTTCTTGTACCTCGTAACTAAATTTATTGCTGACGTAATTCTCTACCGCTGTTACATTCGAGGCTTGCTCTTCGCTCGCAATATCACTGTTCCTAGATCCTTTCCGTAGCATCTCGATTTCCTTTTTCAGGCTTGTGACACATGCGCGAAGCTCCACGATGGTGTCTTTCAGTGCACAAACTTGCTTTGACGTGTCTTCAGTGGCAGAGGCCTGAGAAAGCGCGAGAGTTTGGAGCCTGTCAAAACGGGCCTCCATTTCGGCTGGTATCGCACGACTTTTGCCTACGGAAGTTCTGTCAAAGCGGATTCCGTCATCTAAAGGCTTGAGCAGACGCATGGCTTTCGCGTTCGGAGCCATCATCGAGGGCGACATTGCGTTGGCAACTTCCATCTGGAGGACTTTTCTTTTGCCCATAAACCGACTGCGGAAATTCGAAATGTGTGAGGATTTGTGGGATTTGAGATTCGAAGTTAGCTGCTTGAATTGCTTCTCCCGCATACGAGCAGAGAACGATCGATCGATGCGCAGAATGGCTTCGGCACTGTGTAGATTGAACTGCTCTTCCGTCTGCTCTCGAATGAGATCGTAGGACGTGGTCATCATGGCGATCAGGACGTTCAGCAGCATGATGACGACACACACGAGATAGCCCAATAGCAGCAAGTTGGCAAAGAACCACTGCCACCCAGTCACAGCATTGTACGGATCGTACGTGAGATTGCCAAACAGCATGAGCAGCACAGTTAGAACGGTATCTACAAATGTCTTGTATCCGTCAGCATCGTTGAGGATCAAATGGAGGCCGCCGCTAATGCCAAAGAGAAAGACCGAATACAATACGAAGAAATGACGAAGGTCGTGCACCATGCGCTTCATCGTTGCAATCAGTAGACCGGTTTCTCTAAAGATCCGCAAATACTGAGGGAGATTGGCCCAGAGCAGTACTACGATGAGAGCGAGGATTCCGTGGCGTGTAGAGCTTGACAACCCACGAAGACACTCGATAGGAATAAATGCAATGACTACGCTGTAGGTAATCATGTTGAGCCAGTTCCAGATTGATCGGAAGTACTTACCACCAGTGAATTCCCTGCTCTCGACAAAGATGACCAAGTACAAGCAGCACGTCCACGCAATGATTCGGAACATCAAGACGCTAAAATCTCGCGCGCTGTTGAACTCAATCCAATCGAGACTTGTCTCTGAAATGATCGTGGCGTAGTATGAAAGCAGCAACCCCATATACGCAGCCATTTCTCGCGAGAAGACCCATTTGACCTGTTTCCACTTGATCCAGATGATATGGGAAATGATTCGGTGGCCTAGAACGTTCCTGTTGGCCACGAACTCGACTGCGATAGCTAGAGCAGTTGTGTCAATGCCCTTGTCGGGATGCCCATAGATCATGCGCAAGTCAAAGAACTCGACGTTATCAGTCCCGCCGACGTCAAGCGCGAATTTGTCTAGATAGAGACCACCGGCTTCAGGAACCAACTCCATGATACTTCGAAACAGGGCGTGGTCCCAGTACAATCTATCCGGTCTTGGTTGATCCAGAAACCACGCTACCAGCTTGGCGTCCTTGGAAAAGACGGAGAAATGCAGCGGTGTGTCACTTTCTTCTTCGTTGGCGTCCAGGTCCGCTCCATGAGACAAAAGGAAATTACATTTGGACTTGCTTCCAAACCTCGCAGCCAGATGCAGAGGTGTCTCGCTTGCCGTATCTCTTGCATCAATAGGAATGCCGGCTTGAATTAGACGCAATAGCAATTCATTCGAGCAAATGTCTTCGCAAAACCAATGTAACAGCGTCCAATTGTCGATATTGCGCCGAATGAAGGGTGTCTCGAGTTTGGAAACTGCGTCGAGTGGGTGTGCACTATCGCTGTATCAAGAAAAATTGCTCGAGTGAATGGAAAGTAAACGAATACGAGGGTTTGAAGAAGCAAAGCGTACCGGATCCCGCGCGCAATCCTATCAAATTGGTCCCACGATAAGTTGCGCCAGTTTATCGTGTCAACCTCTTCAGCCATCTCGATTCGACTAGGAAAGAATGTGCGACTGCAGTAGAGTCTTCGCGATACGAAACTGACGACGCTCGAAAAAGAATATTGCACGTCGACGCAGCCCATTTGGTGGATGCCACACAAGTGGAGTCTTTCGTAGTATCTTGCTTACCTTTGAGTCACGCAATTATTACTGAGAGCTGAGAGAACGCAGAGTCAATTTTCAAGTGAACGATCTTTTTTTATGTATTGGAAACGAAATCCTCAAGCACTGACACGCCAAATCAAAGACAAGGCCGTTTACACGGCTCGTGTCTTGAGCCAAGTGGCCACAGTATCACGGTCGCGATGGAAACTGCAGCTCTTGAGTCGCACGCCCTCGAGCGCTCCGTCCAGTCGACGCTGGAAGCCACGCGTGTTCTTGGTAGCCATGAATGCCTCAACCTCTACGGCGCGGGCTTCGCTCTGGAAGTTCGCGACCACAGGACACACAAGTCGGCCGAGCATCATGCCTGAGTGCTTCTTGGCCAACTCATCATAGTTATCCTGCAGGTACTGCCACGTGATCTCTGCGCCCATTCGGTCGCTCGCGAGACTTCTGAACACCATGGACAGATCTTGCGTGCGCACCTTGGCAAGGGCCCATTCGATCACCTGCAGCTTGGTGCGAGCAACCGGCACTTCGCCTACTGCCGTCAACACATCCTCCTTCTCTTCGCCAAAATCGCTGCGCTCATACAGCTCCATGAGCTGAGCAGCGTGAGTCTCATCGCCGTGAATGGCTTGAATACGGAACACCACACCACGTAGATCCGCCGAGACAGCGTTGGTATCGCCACTCATGTAGGCTTGGAACCGATGCTTGGCCTCTTGGATCACGGCATGATCGCCACCGAAGCCCAAACGTGAGATCACGACCTTGCGGAACTCTCCCTGGTTCGTGCCTTCTTCAATTGCCCCGGCAGTTGGCTCCCAGCCCAAACGATGCATGACGTGCGAGAACAGCGTGCGGATGTAGTGCTGCAATTCCGAGTAGAAGGCTTCCTCGTGAAACAGCGTCGAGTAATAAGCGAGCTTGACTGAAATCTCCTTCCAGCAGAGGAATTCGGGCTCGTTGATGTACGCTGACGTGAAATCTAGCGCTTGCGGCACATCCAGGACGCCGGCGCGCGCAAGAGCAAAGATGCTGTTGAGCAGACTCACTCGGTCCACAACGCTAAAGGTCAGATCTTGCACTGGCGCGTGCAGGCGTTTCCAGAGAGCTGGTGGGTAGTTCACGAGGAAGAAGCTTGCCTGGTTCGGGTTCAGCTTGATCCAGCCGGTGGGTGACGGGAGTTGAATCTGCTGGTTAATCTCTTGCGGCGCACCGAGAGGCGTCTTGCTTTCAGTGGTTGAAGTCGTGCGAGCATTCCAGATGCCAACGCGCGTGATCTCGTTGGGGTTCTCAGAAGAGATCAGTGTGAGCGGAACGTCCCAGAGCGACGCGTCATTCTCCGTGTTCAGTGTCTTGTCAGCAAAGAATCGTTCTTGTACGAGCTCGTAGGCGCCATCAGGCTTTTCTTCCACAGTCAACAGCGGAAAGCCCATTTGCTCCGTCCAGGATCCAGCCATGGACGTAATGGTCTGACCTGATGCCTCCTCCAACGCGAGCCACAGGTCTTCGGTCTTGGTGTTCTTGTAACTGAACTTGACCAGGTAGTTGTGTACGCCACGGTAAAACACATCCTGACCCAGGTACTCACAGAGCATGCGCACAACACTGGCACCCTTGTGGTACGAAATGACGTCAAAGATATCGTCCACTTCCTGTGGATGGTGGACAACCACCTCGATCGGGTGCGACGTCAGCATTGCGTCCTTGACAAGCGCTGAGCCCATGTGCACTTGCTGCACAAACAGCTCCCAGATGCGCCACTCAGGGAAGATGGCGTTCACGGCTTCAAACTCCATGAACTGCGCGAAACCTTCGTTAAGCCAGAGACCCGTCCACCAGTCCATGGTCACGAGGTTGCCAAACCACTGGTGCGACAGCTCGTGGCACACAGTGCGGGCAGCCTCGATCTTGACCTCGTGACTGCTCTTCAGCGCATCCACGAGCAAGTACGTCTCCGTGTAGGTCACGAGACCCCAGTTCTCCATGGCACCGAGGAAGTCCGGAATCGCCACCATGTCCAGCTTCTTGAGCGGGTATGGGATGCCAAAGCGGTCAGTGAAGAACGAGAGCGCCTTGACCGCGACGTCGAGCGAGAACCGGCCACGCTCACTCTGACCAGGCCCAGTGTAAACGTTGACGATCACACCTTCCTTGCTCACGTCCGTGAGCTGGTCGAACTCGCCCACGACCATTGCCACGAGGTATGTCGACATGATGGGCGTCTCCGCGAACTTCCAGACCTTCTCCATGGCGTCGTCCTTGCGTGTGAGCTTGCGCAGATGCGCATTCTTCTTGGGCCGCAGCTGGGTCTGCACGACATGCGTGTTGGACAGCGCCACGAGCTCCGGCTCGGTCACGATTGAGATCTCGTACTTGGCCTTGATGGCTGGTTCGTCCCAGCACACGAACGCACGGCGCGCGTCGCAGGCCTCGAACTGCGTGACCGCGAGCACGCGCTTCTCCTGCGCCAGGTCGTACTCCGTGCGATAGAAGCCGCGCAGTTGGTCGTTCAAATTGCCGTGGAACTGCAGCTTAAACGTGACGAGTGCGCCGACGGGCAGATCCTCCTCAAACGTGAAGCTCACAGACTCGTCGCTGACCATGTACTGGATCTGCTTGCACTCCAGCGTCTTGGTCTCGTCCTGCGCGACGTAGGACACCGAGACGTTGAACACGTAGAGCTCGACTGCGTGGCACGTGATCGTGTTCGTGGCCTCCGCGACTGTGAGCTCGATGCGCTCAGCGCCCTCGAAGCGGTAGTTCATAAGATCCACGACCTCATAGTCGATGAAGTACTAGGGAAAGTGCAACCAGAGCAGTGTGAGCATTGAATAGCGCCTCAAACGACACCTCAAGAGACAGGGATCACAGGGGGACACGAGCAGACTTACTTTTTGCGGCGTGACGCTCGTGGGAAGCCGCGCAAACTCCTGCTTGGTCGACGTCTTGGTCTCGCACATTGTGTCCGATTCCGATCTGCAGCGGTGCAAAAAAGCCCATCAGTTCCCGCGTACTGTGGACTCGCTCAATACAAGGCCTGATTGCACAAATTTACCGGTGCCCATCCTATCCTCTCTATATTAAGTATTTGCTGTCGACGAGGCTGAATCCATCGTGCTGGAAACAATAGCAATCCAAACACACATCACGTATGTCGCCCCTCTGTAGATTAGGTAAATCAGCGGAGAACAACGATTCTGAGAACGGTTGTAGACGGACGATCGAGAAAGGGAGAGGCGTGTCAGCCAATCAAATCGCTGCTCGTGTGTTCGTTGACAAGCATTTTGTGGGTGTGGGCCCATTACCAACTCCCCACGAGTGGACTGCACGCGAATCTGCCCATCAGCAGCGGTCTCTACCGTCCAAAAGCTCCACCCAGACCAGCTAGGCCGGCTGCATGTGCGTCTGGCGAGCCTCCAGCATCCGCACGAGCCCCACCAGCAGCGAATTCGTGGGTGTGGGCACTCCGTGCGCCTCACCACGAGCCACGATCTGGCCGTTAATGGCTTCGACCTCTGTGCTGCAAGAGAGAGTGACAAGGATGCGCTTTGGGTGAGCACTGTTGAACTTCCAAACTCACAGATGGTGCGTACCGGGATCCGTTGCGTAGATCGGCCACCATGGAGCAGACGTTGCCGCCGTGGTTGATTGCGATTTGAAGCACTTCAGCCACGAGCTCCTGCAAGGCAAGAAGGAGATAGCGCATGTCTGTCAATCTACGCTTGCGAATGGGCTCTGGACAGCAACGCGAAGCGCACGAACCTCTTCGGTGCAATCTAGTGGAACTTCATCCAGTTGGGCAACAGTGAAGGCCTCCCGTACGATTGCACGCACTGCACGATGACTCCAGTCACACGCGCCAACAACCTACACGGAAACAAGGACGGCTTGTGTCATTCTCGGTTGTTTTTGCTCAATAGAAGCAAAGCATTTCGCATGAAGCTACGTACTTCGTTAGGCGCATTTAAAATCGCTGCAACAGGATTGATGGACGCATTCACGATCAGCTTCTTCCAGAGAATGGCTTGCATGTCGCTGGAAGAAAGCGCTTGGCAGCGGAGACCTGACCAGGAACGAGAGAGGTCATTCGATCTGTCGTCATCGCATCATTCTTGTCACTCAATACGTCACGACTGAACGTACCTGAAGCTTTCAAGACCTCTTGCAAGCGCTTTATCTTGTGCTGCAGCGCAACGTTCGTATTGGAGCGGCCCAGTGGCGCCACGTATGTCGTCGCGCTCTCGACGTCGCTCACGAGCACGTTGCCGGTTGAGAGAACGCGTCCTCCCACAAATGTCACACCATGCGCGAACTGCCAATTCAATGCGTCTGATTGGTTCTTGAGGCCTGCTGGGAGTTGTCCTATTCCGTTTTGAAGGAGCACGATCAAAGCGTTTTCATCAAATGCATGCGCATGCTGCAGCTGCAGACTCTGGACCACAGCTGCACTGTCGTAGGCCTTTACAGCCACGATGACCACATTGATTCGGTCATGCTTCGCATTCTTCAGTTTGTCGGTCTCCAGCGACCGGATGCGCACGCGATCTGAGTCATTTGACACGAGTGCCGAGCCTACCGCCTTGAAATGCACTGCTGTCCATACAGGCATGTCCTTGATCTCTTTCTTATCGTTCTTCGCGTACAAAGTGACCTGTTTCTGGTCCAATAGCGTCTCCATATGCTTCGGCTTGACAAGTGCATCGATTGAGAAGCTCTGCGATGCTGCTGCTGCCAAATGCGCCAGTCTTGCGAACAGAATGGTTCCGATTGCGCCGATGCCGACCACTCCAACTCGCAGCGCATCTGTATCTTCCTGCTCAGCTAAAGCAGACGACGATGACGCTGCTTGCAAACTACTCAGACACCGCACACGAACTCTTGTGCCAGCGAGCGCCCGCGACGGCAGGCAGCGAGCTGCGACCACCAGCATTATGCTGCACGCTCGCGTGTCAAATTGGTCACCTCTCTACCGGTATCGTCTGATTAAGGTGGTCCACCTTATGTGTACCTCGTTACCGTATCTTTCCTCAATCTTCCGATCACGCTCTCACCCAAAATTGCTTTTGAGCGGGAGATCGCAGGAAGGAAGCATGTCGACCCTCACGAGCGCCGACTTCGGCGAGCTCAAACGGCCCACAACTCGCGTGCACGCGCCTCCGGGCGGCGGATCCAACTGGAGCTTTGGCGGAGACGAGCCTGCGCAGCAGCAGAGGGGCAAGATCCGCCCTTCGCCTGCCGCAGACACCGTCATGAGTTCGCCTCCACAGACACCCTCGAACGCCGCTGTGCTGCCCCCTCCAGCACCGCTTTCTGTCGCTGGATCATCCTCTTCGCCTCCGGCTGCCGTATCACAGTCTGGCCTGCGCGTGGCGCTAGTGAAGACCAAAGCGGACTCAAAACTCGTGGATCTGATGGTGCAGAACTGCTGGGACAAACTGTCGCAGAACGCGCTTTTGAGCACAGAGACCTTCACAGTCGCTACGCTGGATGAGCTACCGTATGCGGCCAACAAGTTGTCGCAGTTTGGTGGCTTCGACGGTGTGATCTGCTTCGGCTTCCTTAATGCACTGGACCCTCTCTTCGGCGTGCTCTCGGCTTGCTTAACGCAGTCCTTCATCGACATTAGCGTCAAGAACGTCAAGCCTGTTGTGCGCGCGATCTTCATCGGCGAGCCACGCGTGGCGTCTGTCAAGGTCAAGGGTGGATACGGTGCTGAGTTTGCTGAGAGTATCGACTCGTTGATCGGTCTTGGTGGCTTTGTGGGTCCTCGCTTTGCTGTCGCCGAAGGCAAGCCGGTCAAGAAGCCGATGCACATAAGCCGTGGCAATGTTCTTTCACCCAAACTCCTGAGCGCATCGCGTGGAGTGCTTCATTCGCTTGACGCTGTCCGTGATTCACTGTACCAGAACGGTGCCAGGTAAAGAGTGTGAGCAAGTGTCAGTGGCTATATCTCTCACTGTGTTGTTTCGTCGCTACATCATGTAGAGGAATCGCTGGACTTGGCCGCAAGTTCTGCATCATTGACGATGATGGAAACAAGCAGCTTAGTCTGTCTGAGTTCACCAAGGCCATCCACGAGCACGCGCTCGATCTGAGCGAAGCGGTGCGTCTTTCAACAAATATTTGTGAGGCATTGTGTGCGTGATGCTCATCTGGTTGCTGTTGTTGATATCAGGAAATCGATGAGCTGTTCAAGTTCATCGATGCTGACAACTCGGGTGGCATCAACTTTGATGAGTTCCTGCTCGCCGTTCGTGTACGTCGCTACATTTGCGAGCTTTTAGTCGTCGAATGATGATCTTGACACCGTGTGTGCACGATAATAGGGGGAACTGAACGAGCGCCGCACTCAGATGGTGCTTGCTGCGTTCAAGGTGCTCGATGCTGATGGTAACGGTGTGATTGAACTCAACGACATCAGGGCCAAATACAACGCCGATCAGCACCCCGAAGTTCTTGCGGGCAGTAAGACCAAGGACGAAGTGTTTCGTGAGTTCCTTGACACTTTCGACGGTGGCGAGAAGGATGGCAAGGTACACCCAAATGAGTTCATCCGCTACTACGCCAATGTTAGTGCGTCCATCGATGAAGACGACTATTTCGAGTTGATGATCCGCAATGCGTGGCATATCAGCGGTGGAGAGGGCTGGTGCGAGAATACCACCTGTCGACGTGTACTCGTGACCCATGCTGATGGACGTCAGACCGTTGAGGAAGTGAAGAACGATATTGGCATAAACTCGACGAACGTGGAAGCCGTGCGGGCCAATTTGCAGGCCCAAGGAATCGAAGACATTTCAAGCGTCGGCAGCAGTGGCTTCGTTGAGAGCAAAAACGACGCTGTCAAGCGACCAGGAGAGTCATTCCAGCCCAAGTTCGTCAAGAAGAAGCAGCACGGAGCGGGCAACAGTTCAATCGTGTTTGGTTAAGCTTCAATGCTCAATCTACGCTGGTCTTAAGATTGAATTTGCGTGGCAGTGTCTTCTCATGTGCTTGTGGGCATCCAAGTAGCCTTGAGTAGACCATAGTAGTGGCACTTCAAGCGAACCAGCCCTGTGAAATCGTATTCTACGGATGCTTCAATCTATATTGTAGTAGACGGGATGGACACAACCTGTAGATGAAATTCAACACGCACTTGCTGCTTTTGTATCCACTTTCTAGAGTCACCTAATTGTTGTTATTGCTTTGCCTCATCATATGCGTATGCTGTCCTCACTCGGGAGTCAGAGTATATTAAAGTTTGTTGTTTTTGATAATCATTGGCAAAGCAACAACAACTCGGATTCCCCAATGGCTCAGATACCCAATACGCAAAAAACATACAAACACGCAATACACATATACGCAAAAAAGCAGCAAGCACAAACAAGTAACTTACCTTGAGGCAGTGGCAAAGTGAGTTCAATAGAGAGAGCGACGGAAGACGGTCAAACCTGAGGCAACACGCGAAATAGCAACAACTAATTGTCATATTTGGATCGGATCTTGGTCACCAAAGGTTCTTGGTCCTGCTTGGTTTACTTCTCCGGAATCTCAATCTCACCCTCCGAGATCAGACGCTGGATCTCCGTGGGGGCTTCGCCGTTCACGGTGCAGCCAAGCGACGAGGCCGTGCCGAGGATTTCCTTGACGGTGCCAGCAAGAGTGCGGGCCATGGAGCGCTCGCGCATGATGCGAGCGACGCTGATGACCTGGTCAAGCGACAGGTTGCCGTCGTGCTTGATGTTCTTCACCTTCTTGCGGTCGCGAGGAGGCTCCTTGAGCTCCTTCACGAGCAGCGACGAGGCCGAAGGGATGAGCGAGACCGTGGCGACACGGTTGACGATCGTAAGCTTGATCGTGACATTCAGACCCTTCCAGTCCTGGGTGGCCTTGCAAATGTCCTCACCGATCTTCTTGGGCGAGAGACCAAGAGGACCGACCTTAGGAGCGAGAGCCGAAGCGGGGGCAACCTCGCCACCGACCGTACGCAGCACAACGATCTTTTCTTCGCCAGCGGGAGGAGGTGGGGCCATGGTGTTTATAGAGGATGCAGACTTTGACTTCGAAGAGATCCGTAAATGAAACTCATGGCCACACACGCGGGCATGGCCACCAACCAACCACCACCGGAGTTGCGGCGGATAAGGTTTTATAACGCACAGCCAAGGTTAAAAATCATTGATTGGCGGATAAACGTATTCTCGCAACAAGTACATTATAGCTGTTTAGTGCTAAATGTAGGTAGGTTGACCAAATGCGTTTTTGCTTAAAAACGATTTCAATGATACCGGTATTTGGATAGCTTGGAGTACCGGTCCATTGATCGGTTTTGTACCCATAAGAATGGGACGGTTTCAGATTTTCGAGTTCTGGCCAGAATCTGGTAACACATCAGCACAGCAAAAAGGTTCCAGTTGATTTCGCACAGCACATAACGGCAGAGAAGTTTTCTGTATGTGGGCTGCGCATATTACGCGCCAACAACTGTCATCAAACAAAGCAACAGGTGAATGAGTGCATATACACAGGGGAGGGGCAAGTAGTGCGTTGGAAAGAGTCCCCTAATCATTTCATATTCTCCTCAAAGTATTCCTCTTTTCTTCCACAGACCGTCTAACTTGGCAGAGACGAACGTAATTGATGCCCAACGCTCGTAACTTGTTCAAGGGGTCAAGGTCGTCTTTGTTTCTTTGCCGCTTCAGTTCTGCCCCATCTTCCAGGAAAAGGGCGTTTGCTCTTTCCTGTCTTTGACTTGATATCCCTCCTCCATCCGCTCCTCCAACCACCAGTGTCGTGCGTTCTGGAAACCGTTGAGCTCATCCTATCAGTTGCGAATACGGTAGACGCTTGAACTGGAAGCGGATCTTCAAGTTGCTTCAATACGTACCTCTAGAACTGAATGGACGCTCATGGTCTGCACATTCATTCTGGCAGGCGCATCCACGCAACCCTATTGATGAAACGTAACGGTCGGCAAAATATGTATGGGTCCAGTTTCCAAATGACAATAAATGAGGCCCTCACTTACAATATTCTTGTTCAGTGTTGTTGTTTAATAAGGGAATCTGGGGAACGAGGAGAGGGGACACGACATGCGTCCCTGTCAATTCCCTACCCCTTCCATTAGTGGGGTTTCGTAACGCCTCCACGTTTTTAAGCGGTCGGTTCTTTTCGCGTTCCTCGACGTTTTTGGCCAATCAGAAAGCGTAAAGATTTGACCGTTTCGATTTTTACTGGTGACTGGTGATTTTTTTGCTGCTGGAGTTGTGCACAGCGACCGCAGTTACTCAAAGAAACGCCGTGCCAACCACCTTCCGCCGCCTGCCTGGAAACCCATGGAAGCGGATATGTTCCAGAACATGTTGCCATCAGAGGCGGATGGTTCGCTTCTGCTCAATCCTGCAGACTATGGCGAAGACTATTTGGACGATGAGGATGTTGAATCTATGGGCGGATTAAATGGGTCCAAGAAGCTCGACAAGCGCCGACAATGGAGCAAGGAGGATGATGTCGTGATCCTCAAGTTTGTGCGAGAGTGCGGCACGAAGCGCTGGTCCAAGATTTCGGAATTGCTGCCAGGGCGCACACCCAAACAATGTCGGACAAGGTGCGCAACCTGAGCTCATCCGCTTGGTTCACCTTATTCTGTATGTTTAATTTAAGTGCTGTCCGCTTCTTCCTTCTCACAGGTGGCTCAACTTCCTTGATCCTACTATTGACAAAGCGCCTTGGCGGGCGGAAGAAACTCAAATCATTTTCGCCGCACAGGAGCGTATGGGCAATAAGTGGGCCGAAATCGCCAAGCTTCTCCCTGGCCGGTGCGTAAGCTACCGTCCGCTTCTACTTTTCATCCATCCGCTAAATCCATTCTCGTCCGCTGCTGTGTCTATAGCACCGACAATGCGATCAAGAACCATTGGTACTCGACCTATCGCCGTCGGTGTCGCCAGGCCATGAAGCAGCGTGACCGGAATGACGTGCGTCGGACTACGCAGCTACAGCCACAGCGCCAGAACAAGAGCCTCAAGCCCATACGCGTCTGCATCTCCGAGAACAGCTGCATGTCATCACCTTTGACGGTCAGCTCACCAGATTCGCCGGCGTGTTTCAGTGGCCAACTGCTCTCTCGAGGGTCTCCGCTCACGCCCGTGGGCATGCCGTCTCTCGTCTCGCACCTGTACCAGCCAAACGCGCTGCCATCTATCTCAGCGTTCCAATCCCCACCGCCGAGTTCGCCGCCAATGCCGGCATCACTCTTTGATCTAAATAGGCCGCACCACGGGCCAACGCTGCTGAACGACCGGTCTGCGTGGGCCAACGTCTGCGGCTGGGCCATCACTATTGGCGATCCGCCTGCAGACACAACACGCGTGGCGTCTCCGTCACCAGTTGAGTCGCCCATGCGCAATATCGCGCCTCCGGCCTTCACGCCAGTGCTGGACAAGTCCCGCGTCGCTCGGTTGCGCCAGGGCGCGACACGCCAACGCAGCAATTCGGCGGATCTGTTCCTGGACTGCGTGCAGATGCTGTCGACGAAGAGTGAAGGGTCCACTGCCAGCCCCTCCGCCATGCTACTCTCAGACTCGGAAGACGTGGAGACGAGCAGCCGAGAGCGGATCAAGGCAAAACTCCAACACGGCACCAAGTTCGACTCGAGCCACTCGCAGTTCCCGACTCCCTACCAACGGGATGTATCCATGTGGCACTACTAGCTGCTGCAGCACTGACGCGCATGTGGAAGCGTCTTGTACACTACGACAACCAAGAATTTGTGTGCAAACTGTGGTAATACGCCTGAAGGACAAGGGCGGCCAAGCGGACGTGGCTAAGATTTTATTTTGCCGTTAAGAGTTCTCTGTATGATTGAATGGTTTTTCGTGTCCCTCTTGTGCTTGCTCACTCATCCAGAGACAACGTGTACTCGGTGTCGCACTGCACCGAGATTACAAATTTGCCCAGAGTATTGGGCTCGTACGTCGCTGGCATGATCACGAACGGATCGGTCACAGAAGCAGGCAGCACCAGCTCCGGAGGCGACTGCACCGAGTGGAGCGGCACAAAGTCTGTCTCGTTCCACGGTCGCCCATTCACCATGATCGTGTACCCGGCAGTGGAATTCCCGGCACCTTCTCGAATGAATTTGGACCCGTAAAAGAGGTAGAAGCCCATCATGGTGCCCACAGTGTCTCGCTTGCATTTCGCTTTCCACTCACGCTCGGACCGTGTGAGCGTGATCTTGACCTTGGCTGGCCGCACGCCCTTCAGTCGGAGATACATTTTCGGGTTCTTCTTCCACTCGGCGTGCAAGTGGCAGCCCACGGCCGTGGACTCGGTCCACTCGCCCGGAATACTCTGTGTCGTGAACTTGGGCAGCTCGTCCAGTACGAGCGGAAAGTCCGAGTCGACCTGCAGGTCGAAAGTGCCCTCGATGTTGGCCTCGCCCAGAGTCGGCACAAGCATGAGCCCTCCACCTCCATTCGCGTCGGCTAGCAGCCATTCCTTGGGCACTTTACGCAAGTACATGCACGCCAACGCTGGACTGGAATAGTCCGACACACGACACCACTCGTCAGGATGAATGACGAGCCGTGGCTGCGGGAACACTGCAGCATGACGCTTGGCATCAGCCATAGCCGACAAATCGAGCTTTCCATCGTTGTCGTCGTCGTACTTGGCTTCGTAGCCCTTGGAATCCTTGGCTCTCGCGTGTGGTTTCTCAATCACTTGACCCAGGAAATCAGTCTTTGGTGCCTTGGCGTGGGCACGAAGCACAGTCGCGTGTGTGCTGGCAGAGCTGCCACTTGCGCTTGTGCTCTTAGCACTGGCCTCAGCTTGTTGCGCTGCTGGATTCTGAGCTCGAACAGCAGTGATCCCCACAAGGTTAAACTTTTCCTTGGACGCGTTCTCTCGTTGTGCACGGTTCTTGAGTGTCGTCGAGGCCTTGTGCGACGTCTTGCGCACGATCACCTTCAGAGAGACCATCGCCTTGGGCGCCATCATCACGGCCGTGTGCTGCTTACGAGTCAAGGGCGGGAACCGCAGCCAATACTGCGAGTTCTGGCACCAGGCCGAGTTTTCGTCGCCTCCATGACCAAGCTGCTCGCAGAGTGGACCGCCAGCATTCGAAGGCTCGCCGCTCTCTTCTTCATCGTTGCGCCACTTGCCCTGCGCCACACACGAAAACAGAGGTGGCAGCTTCTCGAGTCGAACGGGCTTGGGCGCGAAAACGCGCAGGAAGAACTCCATCTCGACCTTCGCGTTGTCGGTGTACGGGACAACAAAGTATGTGACGTCTGGCTCTAGTACCAGATCTTCTCTGATAATCTCGCGCGTGGGCACCGCCTTAGTCGTTGCTGGGGTCCCGGGGACTACGCTACCGGCGCTTCCAGGACCTGGCGTCGCTGGCGTGGCTGTAAATGCGGCACGCGTGTCATTGGTCTCATAGGAATGCGCCTCGGCAACTACGTGATGCCGGTTGAACTCCCATACGGCAGTGCTCTTGCCCTGCTTCTCTTTCATGACAACGAAGTTCACGCTGTAGTTGTCGCCTCCGTACAAGCGGAAATCGCGCTGCACGAGCGACATCAGCACGCCAGTCGTGCGTTCGGCCACAGTCATCTTGTACTGCGGGTTCCGGTACCAGTGTGGCTCGGCGTCATGCAGCATGGCCCACTTGGTCTTGTCGATGGGCACTTCTTGTCCTGCTGCAGACTTGAGCGGCAGTTCCTCGGCATGAATGTTGATCGACAAGGCCTTGGACGGCGCGCCAGCTGCCGAGTGGCCCACCCAGTCACCTTTCACGCAGTACTGGAAGCTCTGGCCGTCCTCGCTGCTGGGCACATGCACGATAAAGAGCTCGTTAAATGTGTCGATAAAGTCCTCCCAGATCATCCAGAAGCAGCCATCGTGGCCGCTACGCGTAAACTCGCACGTCGGGTCACTGCGCAGCGTGTTTTCAACCTGCATATTCTCTTCCCACTTGCTGTCGTCGTTGGACCAGTCGCCCTTCCACATGCCGCGGCCCCAGACGTTCTTGAGTTTGACAAAGCGCAGTGTGGGAGCTGCCGCTCCGGCGTCAGCTGGGGCGGCACCGCTCTGTTGGGCTGGCAGACCAACCTCCTTTATCTGCTGCACGATGTATTGGCGGTTCTTGATGATGCCTGTTGTGGTCATGTCGAACGCGTTGAACGACATCTGCCGGAGCTGGGTCGTGAGAATGCAATTCTTACGCCTGTACCGCAGCATTTTTTTCCACAGCTGCAGGCTCATGGCCGAGCTTTCGTCGCCCACGACGCCCTGCTTGAGTCGGTCGTCGTGTAGATCAATGCGGTGCGCACTGCCGCCCGTGCAGTCCAGAAATGCCTCAAGGATCTTGCCGCTGAGACTACCGCCGGTGCCCTCGGCCAGCGCCTGGTAGCTGCCGTGGAGCTTGGCGTACGCCTTCTCCAGAAACGGCACGAACAGCTCGTTCTTGTTCACACTGCCACCGTAGAGAACGTGGCCGGGCGTGGAGCTATCCTTGCTCGGGTGCAGATCGTCCTGCTGCAGCTCCATGGAGTAGGGCAGGCGTGTATCCGTCGTGACGTTGGTCCACTGGCCGTCCTTGTAGAAGCGGCACGTGTACACACCGTACTGCTTAAACGCGTGCAGCGACTCGGACACGAACAGGTTCTCGATCAGGTTGTCTGTGTGGACTGCGATTGCAGCGAATACACCCAGTAACCAGGCGTCGCGCAGGACACCCTCTCTCAGCACGCCGCAACCGGCGGTGCTCTTAAAGTAGTCTGGATCATCCGAGAACTCGGTCGGGCGGTACCAGAACACGCCGCCGACACCGTTCGGGGAGACCGCTGCTGAATCCTCGCCGTTGTTTTCGTCGCTGTCTCTGCCCTCGTCTGCTTGGTGCGACGAAGAGGAGCCGGTCGGCACTGCGTACTCCGGCAGCTTCGTCACGTCCACGTAGAGCGTCGAGAGCTGCGCGGGCGAGAACGCTGCGTCCTCGAAGAGCTGTGCGGGCGGCGGATCTTGGCCATCCGTAAGCGCCTTATCCTGCGCATGGCGCTGCTGCTGTGATAGCGAGCGCACGATCTCGTCCTCCATCACGTCTTCCGGCCGCATTTGCATCAGTTAAGGCTATAACACCGACGTCGCTTCAAGATCGAAGAATGATAATATTACAAATTTGACCACGAAGAATGGACCTGATACTTTCAATCCAAGAGCATATCGACAGCTTGGCCCAACACGCGATGGTCTTCCCATTGGGACGCTTTGTTTGCTGTCGTAATCGACTTAGATGATGCTGGTGGTGCAATTGTTACGACGTGGAGGCGCTTGTTGACCGAAGTCAGCCTACGATTACCGCCGCTAGACAAAATGATCTATGGTAGTGTGTACTAATCCTCTGAACTGCTTTCCATTCGATCTCAGTGGTGTTGACATATGGCAAAGGGGTTCGAATCACTTGGGGATTGTGCCTTCACTCAGGCTTCCAGAGTTTGAGAACAATAGATTACTGTAGGTTATTTAGGTTACGCCTGTGTTCTGACAGTTTTGTAACCAGTGAATATACTTTGTTTTGCACCCTTTACCTCAAGAAGTTAGAACCCAAGGACTTGTGAGAGTTGAAGCGGAGCTTTTATCAGAAGATGGCCACTGAGAAGAGGAAAATTGAGATGAAGCATGGTGCATGTGGGCCCATGCTCATCGACAAGAACAGTGGTTTTAACGGTACAGCAAGCTGCAACGCAAGTTCTGTTCCAAGGCTGAGGCTGTTCCTGCTCCCACCACAAAAAGGAGGGATTACGAAGCTCATGTGAGATAACGAAAGGATGTGAGATGGAAAATTGAGAAGACATTGTCCAATGAAATGGCTAAATACGGTCTACCAAGTGAAGTGCGGAAAGCAAATTGGAATCTGATTGATATCTGTGGTTAGACTTGGCTCCAGCCCGGCCAGGGCTGGAGAAGCAGAACGCACTAAAGTTCTAGAACCTATGTACCAGAACACCATATCAACGTGTTCTAGAAGCTGCCTTCTAGAACACTACCACTTATCATGCGTATACAATATACAGTGTGAGGCAGAGGCGTCGACTCCGTACCCATGTGCACAACCAGTCCACGGCGGTGCATGGGCAGTCCACACTGCCTCCCCAGACTCTGTCTCACTCAAAATGGATTGCAACGCTAGGCATTGAGTTGAGCTTGGAGGTCACCGTCCTGCTGCGCTCAATGAGCCTCGGTATGTCGCGCTGGAGATCGTGCAGGGCCCCCCAAGAGTCCCCGATACCTTGGAGTCCACGCGACGAAATGAGCAACTCCCACTGGCTCGTCGCTTCGTTGTAGCGGTGGCCTTTGATTTCTTCGACAGCCATTACAATGCCCTGCTTGCTGACGTGCTGCACGATCTCGTCCGCGACATCCATGGATGCGTCATCGTAGGACTTAAGGCGAGAGCCGTGCGCATCAACGACATCACTCGTGAGCAGATGCTCGATCTTGTACGAATACTCGAGGGCCTCGACCACACGGAAGGCCCAACCAAGCGCACCATAAGCTTGTTGCCACGTAAGCGATCGCCGACACGAGACCACAGCACAAAGTCATCGACTGCAAAATTCTCCAGTGTGCCCTTCTTGGCCATGCACTGGTACATGTGAGTCTTCTCTTTTTTGCCAGTCACTTCTTGATGCATGTTCACCAAACTCGCACGGAGCTGATCGAGTTCTTCATTCACAATATCTATGTCGATCGTCATTGGCCTTGGCTTGCCGTGTGGGTCCTGTGGTAGGACGACAGAGTCGAGCGGCTTCGACGTCTCCAAACCCGTAAACAGTTCGACTGGAGCCTTTCCACCAAGCGAGCGGACTGGCGTTTGGTTCAAATTGAACTGCACCAAGGAAGGAGATAGTCCCAGCTCTTCGTGTCGAGCTGATACTCGAGCAAAAGAACCCTCATTACTTGGAGAATATCACGATTGATTCTCTCCACCGTCCCATTTACCCAAGGCGTATACACTGGAACCAATGAGTGAAGCGCTTTCATGCGGTCACGAAGTTCCTCAAGCAACTAGTTCTTGAAATGTGAGCCATTGCCAGAGACCCACACACTTGGCATGCCGAAGCGCTTCGCCCAATCCAAGATTGCAAGTGCCGTCACAAGACTGGTGGGTGAGTCGCAAGCGACGAGCTCGCAGAAAATGCGCGAGCTCGTCCTTTAGTACGACCACGTAGCGAGTGGACCCGTACGACTCACCCATGAACAGGAAGTCAGAACGGAGAGCTTCGTTGCGTGCTGCAGGTACGCGTGGCTCAGACCACGGCCGCTGAATGACGAGGACACCTTTCACGAGTTTGCACAGAAGACACTCGGATACGAATGCCGACACACTCTCCCCTGATCTTCTTGAGGTGATACTTCTCACTCAATTGCACCAACATCGTATCAGCATCACGGTGCGCATTCAACCCATAGTGCGTGACGACCAGAATGCGAGTGATCAGCTCCTTCGCGTTCGTGGGGATCCACACCTTCCTCTCCACCATTATGAGGCCGTGCTGCTCGGACTCGACCGCACCCGCAGAAGCCGAGCGGCGAAAGCGCTGCCGAGCGTCGCGTACGTGAGCCACAATGGGCCAGACAAACGCTTCATCTTGGAGCGGACGTAAGCGAGAGATCGATATCGCAGCACGAGTGCGATTGACCACACCGGTCGGCGGCGTTGGCGGCATCAGCCAGCGAGAGACCAAATCGGCCCAGTCATTGTCAATGCCCCTGACATGTTCGATGTGGTAGCGATAGTCTTGCAGGAGCAGAGCCCATCGTTGGAGCTTGCCACGTACGTGAGTGCATATCTCTTTGCTGGGACAAAAGATCTGGATAAGGTTCGCATGATCGCAAAAGAGCTTAAATCCATTGACACGATGCAGCAAATACTCGAGATCTTTCGCGACCTTAATGATACGGTAGCCTTCTTTCTCCGCGATCGACCAATGGATTTGCGCCCCTTTGAATGCGCCGCCCTTGTAGATCAAGAGGTTGTGTGGCTGTTCCGCTAGTGGCTTCGTGTCATTCCAATCCCCGACTTGCATTACAATGAGGGACCAACCCATGTCAGAGGCATCCGTGCACACACACACAATCGCTTCGTCGTCCGGGAACGCGATCTTTGCCGACCGAGCGAGACCATCGAGAAACACGATACTGTTGCTCCTCCTCCGCCGTCCATGAGATCACATGGCCCTTCGCGTATCGTCGCTTGCGGTTGTGGCCGACAAAAGCAACTTCAAACTTCTCTTGTGGTGGCGCAGCCAGTTGCACGAATCCCACGATCGATTCGCGAAGCCAATTTGCCGCGCAGAGTAGCTTCTGCAAGTTCGCAGCGTTGCTTGGTAATGGGAGGGATCGTAGCGCGACCACACGCTCTGGGTCATGACGCACTCCTGTGCCGTCGATGACATGACCACACCACACAATTTCACGGGCGAAAAGACAGCTCTTGTTGGCATTGAGCTTTAAATTGTACTCGCGAAGTCGAGCGAAGAACTAGCGCAGCACCGCAATGAACTCTTCGGCCGTCTTCGCAAACGCAATGATGTCGTCTTCCCAGACGAGAACGTTCACGTAGAGCATGTCATGGAGAACCGCTTGCATCTGGTTCTGGAAATGAATGGGAGAGTTGGTCGCACCTTGCGGGACCCGCAACGACGTGTACACAGTGTCGCTTGTAATAATAATGAAGAACTCACGCGAATCGAGATGCAACAGAAGTTGCCAAATCCCTTTGAAAAGGTCGAACGAAGCGAAGAACGTAGCATCCTTCACTCTCGCCATCACCATAAGCAGATTCGGCGTGGTACCCGCTATAGGGATCATTTGTGCATTGATCGGACGATATTCGGTGGCGATACGATAATCCTCTTCAACAGTCTTCTTCCGGACAGGGAAGAAGACTGTTGAAGAGGATTATGATCCAACTTGTTTTCCAAGTTGGATCATGACAAGTTCATGTTTCGAGCCAAGCGAGACCCCAAACTTCGCCTTGCTCATCTATTTATCGCACAACATGAGTTGACGATGATTTACATCTCATCAATTGTATTGAATCATTAGGAAACAAAGATCATCCAGATGTTCTGATCATGGATTGCATGTACAAGACAAATCGATACAATATGCCTCTTTTCAATATTATCGGTGTCACAGGAATGAACACAACCATTCACGTCGCTCAAGTTTACCTACGGAAGGAGAAAAAGCCTGATTTTGTGTGAGCACTGCAAATGATGCGTGGTATCACGACT
>JAADVW010000451.1:0-28100 GCA_023335875.1 Elongisporangium prolatum | reverse complement strand
GCACCGAACGCGTGCTCTTCGTAGTTAGTCCACGCGAACTTCATGGCTTCTCGGATGGCGTCCGTCCGCTTCTCCTGTTGCGCCTTGGCCAAGACCGCGATGGGGTCGGTCTTCATGGAGGCCAATAGTCCGTCATCTTGCTTAATGATCGGGTAGATTCGAGCTTAGCAGCGTAAACTGCGCGGTAACGAGTGTGATGATGCTCACGATCGTTACCAGCTGCAGTGTGCGATACGAGGCCGTGATCAGCCGCTTGTCATTGTCTTTGCCACTTGCACAGCGCATGCTATTTGCCGTCTGAGTTCATCCATTGAACCCATCGGCCTGAACCGTCGGACGTTCGCCAGGTATCCCGTCACTCCAACAACAACAGTCGCAACTAATTAAGCAAGAGACTGTGAATGAAAAATGGATGTCACTCGATTCGGCAGAAAAGATCCAATGAAGCCAGAGCAGAGTTCTGTACCCATTCATGAGGCCAACGTGGCGTCGGACAGAACTTCAACTTCAAGTGCAATCATCTAGTTCATTTAGTTTACAGACTCGTGGTCTGGGAGGCTCCACGCAGCGATGCCTCTTCTGCCTGTCGGAGCTCTTCTTCCGCCGCGTAATTCCTCACACTGCGAGGGCTGTTGAATGAGCGGCGTCTCTGAACCTCGAAGTTGCCAGTCTCCATGGTCGCCGCATCGGGCTTGACAATGCGCAACGGATGCGCCTCTGTGTTGAATACGAACTCTTCTAGTGACAGCACGTCGTCTGGCGCCTGCAGCAGGTAGTGGTACTTTAACGTCTCGGCCAGGAAGAAGCTCTCCATCTGGTTCTCCACCTGCGCCGGCATTTCGCCCACATCCTGCACGGTGGCGTAGCCATGAAGGACCCGAGCGTTCTTCTCAATGGACTGGAACATCTCCCAGCCGTACTCGCGATATTTGGGGTCCTTGGTGATGCGATAGAGGTAGAAGAGACTCTCGACCACCTCCGGTCGCAGGCGGTACGCACTGTCATAATAGGTCATGTTGGGGAACCGCACAGCCTCGGGCGACAAGCCTGTGGGCTGCCGGTGGTACATCTGGTAGCAGGTCTCCATGAGCTTCTTGGCCAGATTCAGATGCCGGGCGTTCTTCTTGTCGTCATGCTTCTCGTTCATCACGCCCACGACCAGCATTCCAGGCACGAAACAGGCCAGGTGCTCCATGTGCGGCACCTCCACGTTCGAGGGCAACAGGATCTGCTGCATGTAGTATAGGTCGTCAGAGACCGAGAAGCGCGTCATGTGCTTCTCGATGCCGTCCACAGCCTCGTCGTACAGCTTACGCAGGAACAGATCCTCCTTCCGCTGGCCGCTGTACACGAATACCTTGATCAAGTACTCGTAGAACGAGTCCGCCAGTCCACCAAGCGTAAGGAAGTTGTCCACGTCGTCGAATACGCCAGTCTCCGCGTCGTAATGCGCAGGGAACAACCCCGTACCGTTGAACGCGCCGATGCGCTGGATGATCCGGTAGAAGCTATCGCCCTTAGATAAGAGAACGCAAGCAGATCAGTGGCTTGAGTCCTAAGTTTAGCATACAGGAGCAAAGAGATTGCTTACCATTCGCGAGTACTTCGGATTGCTCGTGATGTCGGAGAGCCGTCGTAGCTCTAGCTGCAGCGTGCCAACGTCTGCCAAGAAGGCTCGGCCGGCGTTCCACATGGGGAACTCGCCCTCCTTGAAGTACGCGTTGTAGAGCGAATAGAACACGCCCAGCCGAGGGCTGTATGCGTTCGTGAGCACGTCCATGATCTCGAGCGCCTTGTCTCGGAAGATCGGATCACCTGAGAGGTCGAATGCGCTCAGCAGACCGCCGACCTCACGGATCGTGGTCTCGAACACGGACACGGGGCGGCCGTCCATTCCGAAGGTCTCGAAGCTCAGGTTGTTGGCCACGTAGTCTCTCGCACGCGCGAACTCGTCCTTGAGATCCATGAGCCAGAGTGTGTCCAGCGCGTCAACGAGCGTGCAGCTAATGTTGCCCCATTGCGCCTGGGTGGCGTCGCCCAAGACTGGGCCCAGCACGTCGGCACCAAACGCATGCTCCTCGTAGTTGCTCCAGGCAAACGCCATCCCGGCACGCACGGCGAGCCGTCGCTTTTCCTGCTCTGCTGCGGGCACAGGCTTGTACGTGGACGGCGGCGGCAGATCGATGGTGTGCGACAGCGGCTCCAGGGTCTCACTCTCGTCTTCGTTCTTAGCGAGTGCATTAAGAATGCTGTCACTGGTGACCGGACCAGGGCTGCTGGGCTTGACTTGCTGCTGCTGGTAGACCTGCTGACTGGCATGCAGCAGCGAGTACTGCGTGTACATGAACAAGACGACTCCCATGACCGAGAGCGCTAGGAGCGGCCTCCTCATGCGGCCAGGCAGCAATTCGTGGCGCCTGGCGGAGCTCTCGAGGACGCTCATGGCGAAATGAACGCCACGTGGAGCGGATTCGCTGTTGACGCTACGGGACATCTGGACTGTACTGGGTGGAGCTTCAGCACTTGAGATGGGACATTCAGCCCAGATGGGCGCGCAAGGATAGGCCCATCGGGATAGGAATCTGCGACGTGGTACGAATCAATTGGCGCCACGCTCGACACGGTTGAGCTCCTGGACGGTGCACTGGGCCTGCAGATGCTCCAGCATGGACACAATCTTGCGCTGCGTGGCCTCCTGTACATGGTCGGCCCACGGATGGTCGCAATTGCAGACCCACGGACTGTCGAAGCCCAAACAGCCGCACTTGGGCTTGCTGCACGTGAACGGCGCGGCGCTCGGGTCATGGTCCGTGTGCTTGTGCTTGCAGCGACAGCGCAGGATCCACGCACCTTCGGCCACGACGTAGAAGAAGCGGTCGCACTTGCATTTGGCGGCCGTGCACGCGAAGGGTCTGTGCGCTTTGGGCTGGGGCGTCCGACAAGGAATGCCTGAGGCGGTGGGTGGGTGCTCCTTGTATCGGTGGCCGCTGCACACAGAGCGAGAGAGTTACTTTGAATTTAAGGCTAATCCAGTAGGACAAAAGCAGCAGAACGCACCAGAGGCAGCGGCTTTCCTTGCGGATCGGGATACATTCGCGCTGGCACGAGCGGCATGACCACTTCATAGCGAGCTTGGTGCGCTGCTGTGGAGCTGGGATTTGCAGCTCTTGCGAGATTTGCTCGGAGGCTTTCCGGTCATTTTCAGCCTGACTCTGCGGTCGATACGTCTCTGGAAGAGGCTTGGTCTTGGCCAGAATGACGATGTCTCTGCTGCTCAGCTGCTCTGCGATGGACACTTCACGCTCATCGCCGAGTTGGTTATCGTGGCTTGCGTCGTCTGCTGCTGCTGCCTCTGGGATAGCACACGCGTTACCGGCACAATCTTGATCACAAGCAGCACTCTGGTTGTCGCCACGCGCGTGTCTTCTGGACTCGAGCCGTCTCTTTAGCAGTCGAAGAGCTTGCGAGCGCTCGGCCTTGGGATCGCACCGCTGCATAGCTGATGCGCTGCTGTTCATGTGAGCCGCGGTGTCAATTAAATGCGGTCCTTCGGCTTTCGAGCGTGCCGTCGCTTCGCCATCAAAGCCAAAGATCCCGTCGCGACTCTTCCAGATTATGGCTGATGGGCGTCAGACCATGAAGCGTCTGCCGCTTGAGCTCGTGCTTGCGCTTGCAGGCGTCCTGGTGATTGCGCTGGCGCTGCTTGATTCGCATCTTGATGTGCGACAGGATCAACTACTACGCGATCCGCCTGCCTTAGTGAAGCGAAATGCCGTCATTCTCTTGGCGCAGTCGCCGCAAGAAGCCAAGCGACTAGCTGTGCGCCAAGCCATGCACTTCGTGTGGACAAACTACGAGCAGCGCGCATTTGGAGCCGATGAACTGCATCCAGTGACTGGAGACGCCAGCGTGGACCAGTGGGGCAACGTCTCGTGCACTCTGGTGGACGCACTAGACACGCTCTGGCTCATGGGCCTTAAGGACGAGTTTAAGCGCGCACGAGACTACGTGGCTGCCAATTTGAGCTATTCCTCCATGGGTCGGTATTTGAGACCATGATTCGCGATGTGGGCGGGCTCCTGAGCGCCTATCAACTCTCAGGAGATGTCGTGTTTAGAGACAAAGCAAAGGAGCTCGCGGATCGACTCTCACTTGCATTCGATGAGGAATGGGGTGTGTTCAACGCGAGACTCAACCCTTACACCAAGAAGGCTTCGCTGTCTCCTTGGAGCCCTGACCAAGCGTTGCTGGCTGAGATCGGTACGCTGCAACTGGAGCTTCGCTGTCTCTCAGACGTCACAGGCGATTCTAACTACGCTCGAATGGTAAGCCTAGTCTGAGGGATGGAAGCTGCCTGTGGAGACTGATGTGAACACTGTACCTTTCAGGGCGACAGGTTCTACGAGATCCTTCGACGCGAAGGTTCCTTCAATCATACTGGACTCTTTCCGGTTTATTTCGACCCGTTCACAGGCAAATTCTCAAGTGACAACAAGATCACGATCGGAGGCCTTGGCGACTCCTTCTACGAGTATCTGCTCAAGGTTTTTGTCTACAGCGGTCAGCGGCCGGAGGATCAGTTCTTGCGAACGCTCTATGACGAGGCAGTGGATGGAATTGCAAGGCACTTGACGGTGTACTCTGCCCAAGACGATCTTTATTATCTCCAGCAGCTGGCAGTTCCAGATAGCACGGTATGAATCCCTATTGCAGGCGTGTACTCGTGCTGGAACTCATGACTGGGCTGGTAGCCGATCCGCGAGATGGAACACTTGGCCTGCTTTGTTCCAGGTATGCTCGCTCTGGGTACGACCTTCGAGAAAGAGGATTTGGCCAAGAACCAGCGACATCTTGCTCTGGCAGAGAAGCTCATGGAGACGTGCTACCAAATGTATGAGCGACAGAACTCGGGGCTGTCACCCGACTGCGTCAGTTTCCCTGGCATGAACGTCTCCGATCCACATCATCGACTGCGTCCTGAGGTCGTGGAGAGTCTATTCTACATGCATCGCATCATAAAGAACGACAAGTATCGAGTATATGGATGGGAAATGTTCCAGGCCCTTGAGACTCACGCCCGCGCAGCCTATGGCTACGGCACTGTACGCGACGTGACCCAGGAGCCGGTTGTGGTCGAGAACGAGATGGAGAGCTTCTTCTTGGCCGAGACAATCAAGTACCACTACTTGCTCCAGTCGGTTGATGACTTGGTCCCTCTGGATGAGTTCGTGTTCAACACGGAGGCGCATCCGCTGCGGATCCGCCCGCCTCGGCAAGCAAGAACAGCTATCGCCAGTGCCTTTTGAAGGTGCTCATTTGGTACCACGTCACATATCGGTTGGGTACACTGTACCTATTACGACGACTGACGTTCCACAGATTAGGACTCAGATCTGAGCGGATCATTTTTCATCTTCCTGTACCGCTCAGTCAAATTAACGTAAATGACGGCGTCTGATGGGCATTCCCCTGCGGCATTGAGCTCTGCGCGCCGGCGTCTGCTGCGTGTGCTGCTGGTGCTGGCGGTCGTGGGCGTGGCCACGTTCCTATTCGCGCAATACTCGCTGCTGGAAGACTCGCAGTACCTCCAGCAGCAGCAGGTGGAGAAGGAGCGAGCGCGGCGCTACGCCATCAACGACGGCTCCGCGAAGAAGCCCAAGAAACCGCGCAAGACCAAGAAGGAGAAGAAAGACTCGCCGCCGAATCAGTTGTCGCCTGAGGATGATGATGTGTCGAAGCCAGAGGTCACGCAAGAGACCACGCCAGTGCCGACGACAGAGCCGCCACATTCCACTCGACCGCCGCGCAATTTCACAGCCGTATCCGAGTCGGAGCAGGAAGCAAGACGGCTGGCTGTGCGCTCAGCTATGCAGTTCGCATGGGAGAATTATCAGCAGCGCGCATTGACGAGTGACCAAGAGACGCAACGATCGTGGGCCAGTACGTCGACGCTTGTCAGCGCCATGGACACACTTTGGGTCATGCGGCTCACGGACGAGTTCAGTCGCGCGAGAAACTTCGTGGATGTGAACATGAGTATTGCGGAGCTGAGTCAGAGTGGAAATCCGATCATGGTCTTCGACGCCATGACGAAGGTCGTCGGAGGTCTGCTGGGCTCGTACGAGCTCACGGGCGACGACTTGTTCAAGACCAAGGCCCAGGAGCTCATGAATCTGCTGGTGCTAGCTTACAACGAGCAATCCGGCGTGTTCTCTGCGCTCTACAACCCCAAGACCAACGAGCGCATGGACCAGGTCGGTATGGGCAAGCGCGCGTTCATTGCGGAACTGGGCTCGCTGCAACTGGAACTGCGCTACCTCTCGGACGTCACGGGCGACGCCAAGTTCGCTCGCATGGTAAGAGCAGCGACGTGAAGTGATGGCTGTCTTTGACACTTGATTGATCGCTCTTCCTTGCTGCAGGGCGACACGTTTCACATGATTGCCGAGCGCGAAGGCTCGTACCGGCAGTCGGGCTTGTTTCCTGTGCACTATGACTCGGAGTCGGGCACGTTCGGAGGCAAGAGCAAGCTCTCTCTTGGGACGTCAGGCGACGCGTTCTACGAGTATCTGCTCAAGACGTTCGTCTACAGCGGCCAGCGGAAAGAGGACGCACATCTGCGTGCGCTTTACGACGATGCGGTGGAAGGCATAGAGACGTATCTCACGGTGTATTCGAAGGAGGACGACCTGTTCTTCGTCCAAGAAGTGAGTGTGCCCAAGAACAAGGTGCGGATAGCGTTGAGATGTATTCTAACTAAGTGTGATATCACAATACTGACTGCTAATGCTGCTGCTAACAGCGAGTCCGTCGCATGGACCACCTGGTCTGCTCCATCGCTGGCGTCTTGGCATTCGGCACGCTGTTCGAGAAGGCAGACCCGGACAAGAACGCCGCGCATTTGGAACTGGCCAAGAAGATCATGGAGACCTGTTACGAGATGTACCACCAGCAGCCTACAGGCCTCGCACCGGAGGCTGTGAGCTTTCCTAGCCTGTCAGTGCGTGAGAACCAGCACCGATTGCGATCAGAGGCCATCGAGAGTCTGTTCTACTTGTATCGTGTCACGAAAGACTCGAGATACCGAGAGTACGGCTGGGACATCTTCCAAGCCATCGAGAAGCACGCGCGGACGTCAAGTGGCTACGGAACAGTGCTGGACGTCTCGCAAGTGTCTGCGCAGATTGAGGACAAAATGGAGGGCTTCTTCCTGACCGAGACACTCAAGTTCCACTACTTGCTGCAGGGACCGGAGCACGTGCTGCCGCTGGACGAGTACGTGTTCAGCTCCGAGGCACATCCGTTCCGCATCCGACCAAAGAAAGTAGCGTAGGCTTGAGAGATTATGAGAGATGAAACATGCGTGTTAGGAGGCTCAATAGACGAGTCTTGGTCGTTTTCGCTCCGCTATTCACCTGACAACCCAGCAACTAGTTGAAAGCGCTCTAAGGAGCCGAGTCTGTCTTCTTGGCGGCCTTATCCGCTGCCGCGGGAGCTGCAGTAGCCTCCTTCTTCTCGTCCTTCTTGTCCGCGAAACCCAGCTCTTCCGACTCCTTGTACTTGATCTTGTTGTTCACGAGATTGTGCAGTGCGATCGTGCATCGGATGAGCGACGATAAATAGATCACCTAGAGCAGCAGAACACGCGTGAGTCTCCAGGCATTCCATCCGATCAGAGTTGGACCTACAAAGTGCATGTCGTTGGTCTTGACAAACATGGAGCGCACGAGCGCGTCGACGTTGAGATTCGGTAGCAGATTGAAGATGGTCTGCATGTTGTAGATGATCTGGTGATTGGGCGGCAGTCGACCCGCGACCACGTTCTCCAGATACGTCTTCATCTCTTCCAGGCGCTCCTTCAGGCCAGCCAGCGCCGTCATCTTGTGCTTGACCTGACCGGCCAGCGAGCTCACGGACGGATCGTTAATGTCACGCAGCAGGTGCTCCACGCCCACTTCTTCGGCCTCGTAGGCGCCGATAGTGGACTTGATGTGCTTGAACGTGCGCTTGATAGCTTTGCCGTCCTGTCCGATGCCACAAAGTCCATGAGTCCAGTCTCCATCCAGGCCCGAAAGACGCGGGACTGCGTACCTCTTCGACGTCTTCAATTGAGCCATAGGCCGTCGTGGGCAGACCTTCGACGTTGGGACGCACGTCGCAGATCACGAGCACGGGATTGGGGCAATACCGGCGGAAGAGCTCATCGATCTCGAGATCAGCCTTGCGGATGCGCGGGCCCGTGCTGTAGAAACCCACGATGCGTTCCTTGGCTACAGCCAGAGACAGAGATGAGACGCCACGCACAAGCAGCGCGAGCGCAAAGACGCACCGTTGATCTTCTTGAACATGTGATACATGCTCTCGAGGAAGTCGTGGTCCAGATACCAGATGCCCGGGTTGCGCAGGTCCTCGTCAAACGGCACAGCGAACGAGTTGGTGATGTCGCATTTGCCCTGGAAGGTCGATCCCAGCAGCACGCCCACGACGCGCTTGCTCGTGTCCTTAGCCACGCGGTTGTAGTGGTCCACGATACTGAGCAGCACCAGCGGATGCGTCACGATCTCCTCCGGGAGCTTGGTGCGCGAGGCGGCAGTCGAGTCGGCCATGAGGATCTGGAAGGGGGAGAAAAAGATAGTGAAGTGTTGGCGTGGAGTGGTACACATATGCGCCACACTAATTTGGAATCTTTGGGGATATGTCAAAAGAGTTGGCACATTCACACACAAATGTATTTTAAATTTACTCGTAGTCCAGATCGAGATGATGGCTGCTACTGACGGACTGGTTGGCACCGGACGTCACGTGCGCAGAGCGCTTCTTCTGGCTGAGTTTGCTCTTGCTGGAAGCTTTAATTGCCTCTCGACTGAGCACGTCCGCGGCGCCGTCCTCCGTCTCGTCCGCTGGGTCGTCCGTTTGCGTGTTGTTGCTACCTGCCGAGCCTTGAACGACGGCTGGCTGCATGCCAGGCGCAGGCAGAAAGCCGCGGTCGAAGCCCCGCTCTCTGCGGTCTCCACCATTGTGTCTCCGTGGTCGATTGGTCTTGAGCGATGCCTTGTCGTTGCCCTTAAGGCTGTTGCGAGTGTGCGTGTGCGGCATTTCTTCGTGTTTCTGAGCAGTGGACCGTCAGTACCAACACAGTCACTCTGAAACAAACGGCAAAGCTGCTGTACCCGCTCAAAGTTGGTGTCTGGATCGCCTCGGCCTCCGTCAATCTATTCGCAAGACGCCATCAGTACCAAGCAGCAGAACATCGCAATGCGGACACTCACCATGTCGATCATACTCATGGCTCGGTCCTGGCAGATTTGCAGCAGCTGCGCAATCTCCTTGGGCTCGAGCGTCTCGAACTCGGACATGAGGCTGTTCTCTCCGTCAATACCCTGCGGCGGCGGCCACAATTGCGCCGCTGGGATCGCGTTCTTGTACGGATTGTTGCACGATGTGATGCCCATGAGCTTGACGATGCGCGAGGCGCCTGCGATCACCTCCTTCGACGTCGTGAGCAGGTTGTTCTGCGTGCGCTCGATGCGTGCGAGCTCCACTTCGGCCACGCGTAGCTTCTCGTCCAGCATGCGCGGGTCGTCGGTCGGCGGCACGGCACTCGAGACCTCAAGCGAGCGCAGCTGCTGCTCCAGCTCGGCCTGGTGCAGCTTGATTTGCTTGAGTCTGGCCTCGTAGATCTTGGCCTGCTCCTCAAAGCTGCGGTTCAGCTCCTCTCGACTCACGAACTTCTGCAGGATGAGCTCCAGTTTGGTGAAGCCCGTGGCCTTTTGGATCTTCTCGCACATGGACTCGCACTGCTGTAGCGCCACTTTGGCTGCCAGCGACCGCGTTGTGGCGCTGGTCGCGTGCTCAGCTGCCTCGCTGGTTATATACGCCAGAGATGCCTCTGTGTCCTTGTACTCGGTCGTGCGCACGCTCTCGATCATCTCAGCGCGTCGCTGATAGAGCTTGTCGGAGGCTGCCTGCTCCTGCATCATCTTCTCGCGCGCCTTCTCCAGCTTGTCCACGACTGTGCCCAGGAGCTCCTTATTGCGCGCGACCGCCTTTTGCAGCGCCGGCACTTCGACAGCTTGCAGATGCATCTTCTTGCTGTGTAGCATCCTCTTCTCGGCCGCGAGGTCCTTGAGCTTCATCTGCAGCAGCCTCAGCTCCTTCTTGAGGTCCTCGAAGTGGGCCGGATCGCAGGCCGGAAACAGCTCGCAGCTGCGGATGAGCTTGCGATGAGTCTTCTCCTGGCGGTCGATGTTGCGCATCACGGTCTCAAGCTTAGCCATGCGCGCACTCATCTCTTCCATGGCGTGGCGAGCCATGTCGCACTCGCGCATGGTCAACTCGTACCGCTTGGCTGTGTCTGCGATCTTGAGCTTGACCGTGTGCAGATAGGACTGCTTGCGCTGCACCTCGACCTTGACTGCGTCGTACAGCGTCTGCAGCTTGAGCATGACCTGCAGGTTATACGACTTCTTGAGATCCCACTCGGTCTGCGGGTAGTCGTGCTCATGGGCCGGCAGCCCGAAAGCAGTAGACACGGAGCCCACGTTGTCGTTCGGCGTCAGGCGATCCACGCTGATCTCGTGTGTGGCTGGCGGTGCGATCTTCTTCGAGCCCAGCGCGAGTGCGTCTAGTGCCGTACTGGACGGTGCCTCGATGGTCAGACCAGACTCTGTGGCCACGTGCAGAGGAGACAGAGGTCCTACTGGCTGTTGAGTGAGAAATGTGGCCCCCTTTCCGAGCTCCGAGACGCTGGAGAGACCGACTGTCGTGTTCACTATCGCAGTCGGCAGCGAGCGAACGGAGGACGAGAGCACATTCTTGACCCCCGCGTACGTGGCTTTCTTGTGGAAGACGTTGTCGGGCGAAATGACATCCAGCGTCTGAGTGGTCGCAGTCAGGGCCGCGATGCTCGAGTTCTGCAGCGCACTTATCTTGGCTGCGCTCGGGACGCCCTTGAGACTGTTTACCGAGGCCTCGAGCATGCTCTTCTTCACATCCCAGAAGTGCGCGTCCACGTGAATGGCGCTGCCTCTGGCTCCATGGACCGGAGAAGATGCGGATTCGTGGCTGTCGGTCTGGTCACGATTGGCATCGTGGTGATCCAGCGCATCCAGTGAGGACAAAGTTGTGTGGTCTGCTCCCCCTGGACTGGAGAGGCTACCCAAAAGCCCACTAGTACTCAGCTGACTGTTGTTGGTTTGGCTCGCAGGAAAGACCGTGATGCCCGTGACCACCGGATCGCGCAGTACGATCTCCTTGCCCAGCGCCAGCCACGGGAAGTGGATCCAGATCCACCGCTGATAGAAGGAGAACCAGTTGCCCGTGGCCTCCTTGTCCTTGGTACTCGTCTGGCCGAGCGAAGGGAAGGCGTCCAGCGCTGCCAACAGAGCGCTTGAGGGTGCAGACACCGGTTTCGTGGAAGGCATGGACACCAGCGCGCCTTGCGTGGGTGATGCGGAACCAACAGCAGTAGCTGACGATGACGCTGTGACCGCAATGGCAGACGCCGAGTTGGACGAGTGCACGTGCGGCAGATCCTCCACGAACGTGAATCCATCGTGGTAGAGCCTTCGTAGCTCGAATGGCGCGTGCTGGAACGGCGGCAGAGCGCCCTGGTAATAGAACGAGAACTCGTGCATGAACTTGGTCATAAGCTGCACGGTGGGCGTGAACGTCTTGGTGGGAGGCCTGACGCTTCGGTACCAGTCGTCGATACTACGGCCGTATTCTCGCACGATATCGAACGGCTTGGTGAACACTGGCGGATCTGTGCTGTAGAGCAGCAGCGGTCCGTCCGTGAGCGTCTTCCAATAGCCAAACAGCTCGGTCTTGAAGTTGGCTGTATACAGCAGCTGGAACATGGACAGATTCACGAGCACGTGGCGCAGAGCGTCCCATTGGTAGCAGCGCTTGAGGTGCCACGGGAGCTCCTCCACACGACGGAACGTCGTCGGGTGGATGCGGAAGAACCGGATCATCCACTGGTGGTACTGCTGCTCCACCTTCTCGCTGCCAATGTATCGCCACCAGACGAGATCTCGCATGACCTCCTTGCAGATCGGCAGCACGATCACGTCCTGGAAGAACAGCAGCCCGAGTGCCCGCAAGGCCCGTACGAGCGCCTTCCACTCGTCCTCTGAGAACGCTGTGAGACTGCTCTTATCATCCAGATTGCGCACGTCCGAGAACGAACTCTTTCGGTGCAACTGGTTCTGTTGCTCGTTCTCACGCGACTCGAGCACCACAGCATTGAGAATGTATCGCAGTTCGTTCACCAGCATGCCATGGCGACTCACGTACAACAAACAAAGCGCTTGACCCAGCAGTTCGCCCAGCGGCAGAACGTACCGCCCACCAGTGAGATACACAGGCAGCTCCTTGGTTCCCGGATTGAGCTTTTGCACTGAGATCGACAAGTTTACGTTGCTCCCGTCAAGCGATGCACGCTTGGTCTGTCGCCTACCGCTCAAGCGCGAGGGTGAGCCCAAGGAGCTGCCGCCGGTGGCAATACTGCTGGAAGCCTCCTGTCCGCTGCTGCCGTTTACAATCGCAGACCTCGTATTGCTGTGAGAGGTGCTCACAAACAACTCCTTGGTCTCGTGCAGGCTGTTAGTGCGACTCATGATTCCCACTAGAATGCTCGGCCTTCGGGTGCCGACTTCAGTTTGATCCTTGGAAGGCGAAGGCAGCTCCACAACATCAAAATTGAGCTCTACGACCGCTCGACGTTCGCCTGACGGAGCAGCGTGCTGGATCTGAAGGCGGGCATCTCGATAGCCAAACTCGGTCGAAGAAGCTCCTGGTGCTGCGATGGTGAGAATGTCTTCGACTGGTGTGCTTGGGCGACTGGAAGTGCGCTCGAGATACTGGTGTGACGGCCGGTTGGACGATTTACGCCTCACAAGCGCGTCTTGCGCCAGCATTGTCTGATAATTATTCTCCAGCAGGAACTGCTTTGCATCGGAACGAGACTGCTCGTCTGGCAGGAATCCAGTCTCCATGCATCGAACCACGGCCTCCTGCAGCTGAGCGAGACTGTCGACTGCGAGCCACTGCTCAAAGAGCATGTGGATGTCAAAGCCCTCGGTAACGGCCCACGCAAGCGACGTGAGGAACAGCTTGAGGAAGTGAGGACTCGCAGCCATGGGCAGAGACACGATGGCTTTCTGCTGCAGATCGAAGAGCTGCAGTGGCACAGTCATCGAAAGCGGGGCCGAGGCTGACGATACTCGGGCGGTCTCCACGATGTTCTTCTCTGTCAGACTCGGATTTGTCGGGGGCGAGTTGAGGAACTTGCGGAGCAGCCGTCGACGATCGTCCTCAGTCAGTGGCAGCGCGTACACAATGGTCCATTTCCGGCGGTTGGCTTCAAGCTACAAACGAGCGGTTGGCATAGGCCCACGCAGACAAGAGGAGCATGACGTACTTTGATGCGCTCGATCATAAGTGCGTTGACGTTGGAGTTGTCGTGGTGGTCACCGCCCAGCTGCATGGGAGTTCCATTGCTGTCGCTCGCATAGGACTCGCGTACATTGCTCTTGAACTTGGTAGCCGCGTAGTTGATCGTGCCAGTGAAAATGAGCCGTACGTTGGGCGGAAACACTAGCGGCACCCACTTGAGAATGCTTTCGCCGTCGTTGGTGCGAAGCCGCTGGAGCCCGTCGATGATGAGCAGCACACGGCCTTTCTTGGACGCGGCCTCGAGAAAGCGAGGGAACTGCCAGCTCAGCCGCTCCTCCACCTCAGGGATCTCCTTGTTCAGCTCAAAGTACTCCTTCATCTCGCGCAGGATGCGCTCCAGCAGGTTGGACACGAAGCAGGACTGGCGCGAGCAGCCCACGACGTGGTAGAATATGAACTCGGGGTACGACGACTGCCAGTTCTGAAACATCTTCTTGCGGCGCACGAGCCAGTTGGCCAGGAACGTGGATTTGCCCATGCCGCTCTCGCCCAGCAGCAGGATAGGGCCCTTGGGCTGGTGCATGGCGTCCACATCGCAGAACTCGTCCAGCTCCCGCGTCAGCCGCGTGTTCTCCTGGTACACGAAGTCACCGTTCTTGAGGCGACTGCGCATGAAGCCATAGTGGAACGCGCTCTCGAGGTACGAGATGGAGTTCCAGCACTCGCCGTCCGCACCGGAGCCGGCACCAGCAGCGCTCTGAGCTCCGGGTAGACCCGAGCTCGATTTCCGTCGGTCCATTTACTAGAGAGCGATTCGATTGGAGACGAAACAGCCACAGACCACCAGCAAAACGGATGATCGCGATCAGTGGCAGTGGATATAATTATACAGTGACTGGCTACAGTAGCGAAGCCTCAAAGAGTCTAACAGAAGTCTAGAGCACTGCGTAGGAATGACCTTCCTCTGCTATGATGTGCACACTCTGGTTCTTGCTGGGCTTTGGCGGCACCAGTGACAAGCTCCTTTGTAGTCCCAAGGGTTGAATCGGTGGCTTCATCTCGTTTCGAGCCACGTGGATAGATGTGCCGCAAGCTGTAGATCGTCTCCGCCGCTCGTCGTACATACGACAAAGATCAGCGACCTCCGAGTGCCTACGAGCTTTCGCGATTGAGCAGGCGTCCATGCCGTGGTCATCGCACTGTCGTGGGTTGGCTCCATGCCTCAACAGTAGATCGCAGATGCGGATATTGCCAGTCTCCGCTGCAATATGCAGCGGTGTCTTGCCGTTCACAGCGTTGGCTGTGTTGACGAATGCATTGTGCTCCATGAGCAGTGACAACATGGGCAACGACTGGCAGGCTACAGCCACGTGTGCTGTCGAGACGTTTTTGCTATTGCACTGATTCACATCGGCACCGGCAGATAGCAGAAGTCGTAGAACGTCCGTGTATCCATTGTTGATGGCCAGCAGCAATGATGTCATGCCCATGAAGTCTGCCGCGTTTACATCGGCACCGTACTCCAGCAGCAGCGACACGATATCGATGTGACCTGCGCGAGCAGCCGCGTGCAACGATGTCGATCCGTCCGTGACCTGTGCGTTTGGGCTTGTGCCGCGCTCCAGGACTGAGTGTACTGCTGGAGCGTTGCCTACGTGGCTGGCCACGTACAGCGCGATCTCCCACTGCTGCTCCTCCGCAATCTCCGCGTCTCGGATCACGAGGTCGTCGAAGTTGTTGGCTCGGAACTGCTCCAGCAAATGATCTCGATACTGCAGAAAGAACGAGCGCATGGTCTTCACGCGAGCTGAGCGGATCTGCAGCTTGGGCAGCGTCTGCGGACGGGAGGACGCCAGCGCCATGGACAGACTGCTGGTGCTGCTGGTGCTGCTTGCGCTGCTGTTGCTGCTGCTCCGACTGTAAACTGCAGATGGAGCTCTCACGTACGCTGCACTCACTCGAGCTCTCTGGCTGGCGTGCTCCTCCTGCAGCACGCTCTGCCGTTCCTCATCGTCGCTGGGCCTATCCAGATCGCTGTGGACCATGGGCTCGTCCGTCACCTGATTCTCTCCCCACTTGACCAGGAAGCTGGCTGGACTGGGCTCGACCTGGCTCACCAGCGGTAGCCCGCCATCGTACTCAAGCTGGTTGGAGGCGAAGTCGATGTCGTCTTCGTAGTCGTCCTCGTAGTCGTGCTCGTCTCCGTGGCAGGACAGGAACGAGTCCACCGTGTCGGAGCTGGATCGATCCTGTCGGTCGGCGACCAAGAGAGCGTGCTGGGACTCGGTCTTCCAGGGCGCGACGACCGCCGATTGTTGCGAAAGCCGCTCGATCGAGGGCTGCAGATCGGCTCTATAGCCCACAAAAGACGCAAACACGTCCAACACTCGACACCGGTCGTTGCTGTCGAGCGTCTGCAGCAGCGCATGTGGGAAACTGATGAAGAACTCGCGCACGCAGATCACAAACCGCTCGAGCGCGTGACGTCGCGCCTCCACCATCTCCATCGTGTTGCGCTTGAGCATGATCTTGGACGGGAACGGGTACGTCTTGAGCATGCGATGCAGTCTGCTGAAGGGACAGAACGACTTGCTGCAGGCGCAGGGGCCCTCAGTGTCGTACGGGAAGCCCACGTGACCGGGCGCTGGCGTGTACTGCGGAACCAGCGCTTCGTGCGATTGCTGGCGCTTGACGAACCGCGGAAACGACGTCGTGCCGTCCAGTATGGCCGCCGTAGATGTCGTGAGCAGCGAGCCCTTGGTCACGCGCAGCAGCTCCTTCCACACTGCGCGGAACTGCGAGTAAGACCGCCAGGCCGTCGTGAACACCTCCTGTTCCTCGTATTGATACTCGAGTTGCTGTCCGCGTTGATGCGGCGGCGCGCCCACAAGTCGGAACTGGACGCTGAAGTAGTACTCGGACCGGCGTAGCTCGTAGAACGGCACCGTGATCTCGTACGCGTGCAGCCAGCTCATGACTGCCGGTGGTGGTTTCTTCGCGTCTGGCCTGTGGCTCCGCCTCGCGTCTCAACGCGTGATGGCGGTCGAGCGGTCGGGACTGGTACCTGAGCCGCCGTTCTTTTCTGGAATCGTCGTTGCGTGAGGCTCGCTCTCTCCATATAGACAGAGACTGGCGTTCGCTCCATGTGCCGGAACGTTCGTCCATGGAAAGAAAACGGCGAAAAAATCCGACTTTTTAAGTCGGCTACAATCGCTGACAAATGGTCAAGATCAGAGACTTCCAGACAGACGACAGGACTGCGTAGCTCTTGGGATGCGCACCAGAAGACAGAGAGATCGCAATAGAGTGACTGGACTCTCAATGGGCTTGAAGTCAGCATGCATAGAAGAGTTGGTGAGATCCTGATCACGATCTGAGCTGGTGGGGCGATCAGGCGTGTTCGTTCTAGAGTTTGCTCCGACGCGTGCCTCTTGGACATTGACATCGCTTCAGAGAGAGTCAGCGGCAGCTGTTCATCTCGAAGCTTAACCGGTTGACACTTGAAGTCGACTACAGAGAGACTCCATTCCCAGATATGGCATGATTTCGTAAACAATTTGAATGGGACCAAGAATGTGGGTCACCAAAGAGTGGCATCATTGGGAAAAACGTGATGGCAGAGGTGGACAATGACATCGACTGAACCAAGAGTGAAGGTCTGCCCCCTAATACAATTCTATTGCCCACAGTAGTCAATTGGTCGCTATGGGACTCTACGTGAAGCGCGTGACGGCGCCAGCGGATCTGGATGTAGCCAAGCAGCTGCGGTACCAAGTGTTCTCGGACGAACAGGGCTTTGACCGCGACATCGAGATCGACGCCTATGACGCTCTGCCCACGACGTGGCACTTCCTGGGCCAGGACAGCGACACGGGCGAGTACGTGGCCGTGGCGCGTGTGCTGCTGGACGAGAACCACAACAAGGCCAAGATCGGCCGCGTGGCTGTGTTGGCAAAGTGCCGTGGCAAGAGCTTCGGTGCTGCGCTCATGAGCGGGGTGGAGACGCTGCTACCGGAATGGGTCGAGACCTGTGCGCTGGGAGCCCAACTGGACAAGGCTGGCTTCTATGCCAAATGCGGCTACGAGCGCTTGGACGACGAGGTGTATCTGGACGAAGGTGTCCCGCACTGCATGATGGTCAAGCTGCACAAGCAATAGAGACTACGTAAAGGCTCCTTAAAACGAGCAGACTTGTTGTGCATCTAATGAGACAAACGTTTGGCCCTCGAAACAGACTGACAAGAATGGGCTGCTGGCTGGAAATAGATCTGACAGACACAAGCAGTCACCAAGAATGCATTCAGGCTTTTGTGGCCGTCCCAAGCACAGTCCATCCACTGATCGAAATGAGCTGGCTCAAGGGCCCCATGCAGGCTATGGTGGGAGGACCACGAAGCACCACAGTGCAGCCCATGCTCAATAACCCAAGCATCCGAGACAATATAAGCACCGCAAGAAGTCTTCAGTCGTCCTCAGCGCACTCCTCTTCGGTGAACGTGCGCTCGCCAACGACTGCATCCATCGTGGGAGGGAACAGAGCTCCTAGTATGACCGCAATCAGCAATATGCAAGAGGCTCTGCCTGAACGCTATCGTCACGGAAAGATCGATGTCTGGATGCTCGGCATCACTATCGTCATTGGTGGCCAGTACTTCTCGTGGAACGCAGGCTTTGCTGCCGGGTTCTACAGCTATTTGGCTTCCTACATACTCGTGGGCACGGCCTACATCGCGCTCTGCTGCTGCTCATCCGAGATCACGGGCGCTCTGCCGTTTGCTGGAGGTGCTTACGGACTCTCTCGCTGCACTCTGGGCTTTCTTCCAGGCTTCTTTATCGGCTTTTGTGAGACTCTTGAGTACATCGCGTACGTGGCCACGACCGCGCTTTCGCTCTCCGACATGATGATTCAGGCCGCCCCAGCGCTGGAAGGAACGGAGCCCGTGCTGTGGTTCATGGTTTATGCGTCCGCGCTGTGGATTCAAATCTTGGGCGGACAAACGTTTTGGAGAGTGAATATGCTCCTTGGGATCGCCAGTATCGGGATCCTACTGGCCTTCTGCTTCGGCTCTCTGCCTTTCGTGGACTTTGAGCGGAATGTGATCAACGAAGGCGGCGGTGTCGCTGTGGGCGGGGGCAGAGGATTCTTCAAGCAGCTTCCTGTCGCTGCCTGGTTCTTTGTTGGAGTCGAAGCGCTCTCCCTCGCAAGCGATGAGGTTTCTTCTCCAAAGATCATGGTCCCAATTGCGCAGGTGTCGTGCATCCTTACGCTCTTCGTCACGGGACTCATGGTGCTGTTTATCACAGCCTCGCTTCCAGCTGACGGCGGCATTGCAGAGATCGCAGGACAGCTCTTACCGCTCAACACCGGGTTCATGCTCATGGGAATTTCCAGTACCATCGCCAAGGTGCTCTCGTTTCCAGCAACTTACGCCACGGGCTTTGGCTTTATCTGGTGCTACGGCAAGCTCATTCAGGCCCTGGCAACGTCACGCTTGTTGCCGAATGCACTGGCCACCAAATCTCGATATGATACACCGTACTTAGCGCTGATTGCAGGGTCGGTCGTGAGCTACGCTATCTGCGTGGTCGTTTACTTTATTCCAGCGTTGGCGCAATACGTGTTCCCAGTGTGCATTACGTCGGCGTTTTCAGCTTACACGGGCCAATGTATCGGTTATATCGCCATCAAACGCAACTATAAACGCATCAAGAGCTCAAAGTTTGTAAGTCCGTTTGGCCAATGGGGCGCGCTCTACTCGATGAGCGTCTGGATTGCAGGCATGGTGTCAATTGCGTGCTTTCAGGACGACAACTACATTGAGATCGGCACGTTCGGTTGCGTGTCCGCCTGTGTTGTCGTTGTGTACTACGCATACGCCCAGAAACGACAGACGTTTTCGCCACAAGAGAACAAAGTCCTTCTCGTGGCTCACGTGATCAAGTTCAACACGAATAAAGTGTCTTCAAAAGGATCGGCCCGCAAGATTCGCAAGGGAGTTCGACACGCTGCTGGACAGCAGAGCTCAACCCACGAAGCGCAAGGGACGAATAAAAACTCCTCGGTAGCTTCGCATTGATAGACCGAACGCGAACAATATAGACCAAACGCACGCCACTGTAATGACTACGAGCGCCGTATCTACGTGTGTACTATTAAGCTGCAAATCAGTCTCGCAACAGAAGAGGTTGCCAGACTTTAACTTTCGGATAATAGGCGGCGACCGAATTCAGCAGCGCCTACCACAACGGCTTCCTCAGGGCGGAAGTTGCTGCTCTTAAACGAAGCTTGACGAAAAAACGACTCGAGCTGACGACGGATGTACTCGCTCCGAGCCGACCCACCGATCACCATCAATAGGTCGATATCCGCTGGCTGCATCTGGATATTTTCGAGCGTGCGTTCACAGAGCGAGATCGCAGCGGCCGTCGGTGTTTCAAATATGCGGCTCAAATCGAACGACGTAAGCTTTTGAATCAAGTGTTTGGCGCCGGTGCGATCAGCCGTGATGAACGGCAGATTGATATCCGTGCTCGAACGAGCAGAAAGCTCTCTTTTAGCAGTCTCCACAGCTTCAAAAATGCGATAACGCGCCATATGATCGATCGAGAGATCGATTGAGTGCTGCTTCTGGAAGTTATCGACCACAAACTGGAACAGCGCGTCGTCAATGTTCTTGCCGGAGAACGCTAAGCTGGAGGCTGTACTGAGCACATCGTAACTGGATCCGTGCTTGTGTAAAATAGAAATAGACGATTCGTAGCCACCGATGTCGAACACTGCGATTGTCTGAGGCGAGGCGCTCATGAGCACTTGGGCAAACTCGCTGGCGTCGGGATCTTCCATTGCGCTCAGCTCTGCCGCATGAACGGCAGCTACTGCTTCATCTACGCTCGCACAGACTTGAAATCCCGCATGTGTCGCAAGCTGTTCAAACCGCTGGCGTTGCTGCTCGTTCACACCAGTGGGCACTGAGATGACCGCAGGAAACCCATCGCGCGAATGTTCGGGCATGGAACGCGATGCCATCTCATGCAGTTGATCCAGCAACATCTCGGCAGCCCACTGCACCAGAAGCAGTCAAGACGTGAGAAAAATCAACGGCACTGGGCAGAAAGTGAGTAGAATACCTCTGCGCTGTACGGATTGCCGTCAAGCTCCAACTGGAGGTGCTCGCCATCGACGGAGACCTTGTATGGTAAGCTCTGAAGAAATCTCTCTCGCTCGGCATTCTGCAGAGTGAAGAGCGCATCAGCAGCTGCCGTAATCATGTACTCCTGACTGCAGGGACTTACATTAGCCTTGGATTGGTCGAGTAGCACGCGGATAGCCGTTGCAGTGTAGCCAGGCTTGCGCCCAAGGAGAGACTGCGCTACAGGGCCAACCGACGTAGCTCCATTATCAACAGCCACTGCTGCCGTCAGAGATCGAAAGCCGTCCGCTGTCTCCAGGACGCGCACCGATTGCGATGTTGGCGCTACGTTCATGGCCGCGATTGCGAGCCGCAGGTTGGTTGTGCCGAAATCCACGCCTAAGATCTGGCTCACCTGGTGTTGCGCATGCGGAGCACCTCCGTCGTAGCGATCCTCACCGACATCATCAAGGTCATCGTCTTCAGGAAGCCCAGCGCGACGGCGACGGACACGTTCCTGCGCACGCAGGATGTAGCGGGTTCCAAGAAACAAGCCGGCACAGCCGACACCTGCGGCGATCAGCCTGGAGAGAGCGCGAAATGGGCCGCTCAAGCGTCAGACAAAGCGAACTTAAATACTTGAAGGCGCGAGCGCAGCGTACCAGACTGGCTGCTGGCGTGTGACGTGGAACTGTCTCCTGCCGCGGAGGGTTGATCGTCGATGCATCTTGCTTGCTTCGGTCTCGTTCTAGAGTGTCAGACTTACTGTACCACGTATACGCATACTTGATTGGCCATAAAAAGTGGATTTTAACGATTTTTATTGGCTGAAATAAAGCTATTTGTGAAAACCTGTGACGTGGTACTTTCCAGCCACGGGAGCTTGATTGACGAGAGGCAGCTTGTGCGACTGCTGTTGGTTGCTGTTTCCAGAGTCATCGTGGAAGCGCATTTTGGGACTGGTGGATTCAAGAGAGCTTGGGTTGTAGTACTTGGGTAGCTCCAACGTGCTGTAGTCCTCTTGCCAATGGGACGAGCTGTGATCACTGGCTCCCGCAGCTTTCAGCGCCGCTTTGCTGTGCATGGAAGCGCAGACCTGCTTCTACTCATGCTTATCCGCATCGATCGCGAGCTGCTTGTGTTAAATATGCCTTTCGACTTGCTAAGCCGCGCCAGCAGCTTTAGGTTCTCACGTTCAATCTTCTGCTCTTTCCGACGTCGAGAGTTAGCGTTCGAAGCCCGTGGAGCGTTCATGACCTCTGGGATGTGATGGGAGACGTCGAACTGCTTTGGAATACGCTCGTGGATATTTTCCAGTCGCTCAAGAAGGATCGAGTTGTGCTGGCGGATCTCGTCTGTCCTATCTCTTGCGTACAAAACGAGACCACAAACGTGAGATGAAAGATGGAAACCAGCCTATAACGCACTCAACCCACCTTGTTCTTGCTGCAACCGCTTCGCATTATTGGGCCCCGCCGGCCATCAACTTGTAATGACAAATCACGGAGCTTCATAGTCGACTGCACCAGCCGAAGTCTGGCCTCATTTCGTATTCGCAGCTCTTCGTGGTGCGTGGCTGTGAGTAAGTTGTCGTCTCCAAATTGATACTCAGCCAGATAAGAGATCGACCGCTTCGGGTTCTTCATGCTCGTGGAAATACCAAAGAAAGTACCGCAAGTCTGATTCATATGGAGCGGGCTATCGACGATTGGGGCCAAAAACGCATTGGCACAGACGACGAGAATAGCTATGTTCTCTGCTTAATGTCGCTGTACAAAGATAGACATACCATCTAATGCTTGCATTGCAGTGGTTTTGCCGTGCACAGTTTATCTACTTCTTACGTCGCTTGCGGCTACTTTTCGCTGACTCTGAATCAATAGTGGGCTTCTGGGCGACGTTGGTGTCAGCCAAGTCCTCTCCAAGCAGGAAGCGAGTGCTTGGACACGCTTCGATAAGATCAAGACGCTCGTGCGCAGGAATAAAAGCGTAGATCGAGTTGTCCATGATGGAAGTCTTGGTGCGCTTCCATACCGTAAGCGTGTCGATGCTGGAGTGCCACGATGGGAGCGGCACCTGCAGGACCTTGTGATAGACCGACGCAAGATGCACTTGGAACTCATGCGACGAAGTACGGCCCCTATATTCCAACAGAAAGGCTTTGTTAGCAGGACGTCAACGCAATGAAGACAGTAAACAGAGTTCACACCATGGACCAGGTAGACAAAGAGTTTGTCCCAACAGCTCGCCCACATGGATGACCGTATCACCCGAATAATTGCACAAGCTTTGAAGCGCCATGGACTCCTCGCTGTCTTCAAAGTCGTCCGGATAGCACAAGAAGAGTGCGCGGTCTGAGTGCTTGCGAAGATCCTAATTTGCGATGTCGGCATATAGTCAGCCCAAGAATACACAACGGTTCAGTATTAGAGTACATTTGCACCTTTGGCGTTCCCTTGAGCACGTCCATCCAGAATATCTGCTCCACTTCCACTTCCACTTCTTCGTCTTCGTCGTCGCCCCCGTCTTCTTCTTCTTCAGCCTCAGGCTGCTCGTCTTCCTGCTCTTCGTCTACGTTGTCTCTCTCGTCTGCATCATCTTCCTTCTCTTCTTCATCAGCCGTGTGGAGATCGTAGCAGATGATGTCCACTCCACGCAGCTGCAGTAGGCGGCCCCAGTACCCAGTGCCAGCGCCCATTTCCACGATCTGCAATCGTCGGACAAACGCCTTAGCAACACAGCAGCACTGTCAAATGAAGCATGAACCCACCGGCCCATAATGTTTGATGATGCGCAGTGCGCGCTCGTCCGGGATTGCCCATGAGTACTTCATGGCCACAGCCACGTCCAGCTCCTTGTACAGCTTGGTGCGCGTCTTCTCGGGTACATCCGGATCAAAGACACGGATAAAGTCATTGCCATCAGACTTGGCGCGGAACTCACGGTAGAAGTCCAGGTACGGATTGCTTGTGGCCGTGAGCTCTTCGATGCCGCTTGCTGCATCGTCCGCCATTGCTTTGTCGCTCATTTTGCATTGTGATAGAGGTGTTGTGGAACGCTCCACAATTGTGGTGAAAGTGGACCGACCCACATCTGTTTGCACTAAGGAAAATGCTGCGCACTCGGAATGCCTTCGTTCTCAAGGCGCGAGGCGACGCCAAGCAGCATGCGCTCGCTGTGCAAATCCACATCCGTCCGCACGAAGTGGAGCACTTTAACAACAATAGCAAGGTCCAATATCCACAGGTGCGTGCCCTGACGCTGGTCCGGAAGTGGAGTCAAGACCTCAACATGATTACTGTTCCCAGCACGTTTGGACGCTGCTGGATGCGGACACAGACTTCCAGACGATCGTATTGTCGCTGGAGGAAGACAAGAAGCTGGAATCGCTAATGAGCAAGAGCGCCTGCACCAAGTGGAAGGCCATGACATCGCCACTAGTGTTGATGCAGTGGCAAGCAATGGTTGTGACGGGGCATGGCTACAGCAATGTGCTCAATCGCACACTCAAACCACGGTCTGACTGCTTCGTTCAGAGCTCTAATGACGATCAGGCGAGTGGAGTTACAAAGAAGACAAAGGCGTCGCAGGAACCGCCACCACCGCCGACATACGTGGGTGGCATGTTCAGTCCCATGCCCATGCGCAAGATCGTCATTTCCGTCTGGATCTATCCGCCGGATGTTGTACTACCGCCAATTGGTGAGCCGATCCCTGAGAACGATGAGGCCGTCACAGACTTTTTCCTCAGCAATGAATGAATGAGCTTTGCTTAATGAGGATGGTCCGATCTAACCGGTATGCTGTAGTTACCGGTATCTACAGTAGCTGATTAAGACATGCGTACTTCATTGGCTAATAATCGGAGCGGACTCAAATCAAATGGACGCGGAAGAGCAGGTGCGAATGGCTGACCGGATGAGGTTGGCTGCATCCTGATCTGACCACGTAAATGTGTGTCTAACAGAGTCAAGAGATCGAGGTACTGCAGGTGAGAGAGTGTATTCTGCCTAGGATCATTGGACTGCACAAACAAGGCTGACCGGTTGATTGCGCAGTCGATCTATGAGGATGACGTCCAACTTGACCCAAACTACGATGACCCGGAGGGCGCGCGCTGCTTTGTGGTCGCCGTCCCTGGTCCGCACGCCATTCGACTACGAGTGCATCTTCCTCGTGGATACCCATCGAAAGATCCGCCCATTGCGCAAGTAGCTGAATCGTTCGGACTCACCGACGTGCAACGGGATGAGATCATCAACGACCTCGTACGTGTTTTAGGTGCCATTGATGTGGGCGATGGCGTATGTCTCATGGCGATTGTTCGTCATGTTGCAGACTTCCATCTTTGAGCGCTCCAGCGGCCAAGTCTGTATCTACGAATGGATCGAGAGGGTGCGGGAACGCTACGCCACCAGCAGTTGGGAGGGTGATTCCACTGAAGGCGAGATTGAAAACACACAGGCTGCAGGAGAGCTGCTAATAGAGACGAGGGAAATCCCTTTCGTCTCGGACCCGCAGACGCTGCGTCCACGCGTAAGGACGGCTCAGGCGAATCGCGACCCAGAACGAGAGATCCGGCTGCTGCCGCTCATATACCACGGAGAGCCGCTCACGGACCGGAAAAGCACGTTCCAGGCACACTCGTGCCCCGTGTTCTTAGTGGAAGACGTGCGCTCGTTTCTGGCGATTTTGCTGGACGACCGTAAGATTGAGCGAGCGATCCATAACATGCTAGCCTACCGCATCGTGGGCGATTTCACAGTCAAAGACAATGATGAGGACGGCGAAGATGGCGCTGGAAGCATTATGTCGCACTTGCTGGAGCTCACGCACGCCGAGAACGTGGCGGTCGTTGTTACGCGGTGGTACGGCGGCATTCAGTTAGGGCCGGATCGGTTCAAGCACATCAACAGAGTCGCTCGCGAGGCTATTGAGGCAATCAGGACGCCGGTAAACGCTGCAGCTCTCAAGCAGAACAAGAAGAAGAAGGGGCGGAAGTAGGGGATACCTGTATGCGTTGTAAATAATTCGACGCGACGACGATTATTCAGCTGAGACAGAGAGATAAGCACTTGAAGCAGCCACTTCAATGTTGCGGTTGGACAGAGCTTGCGCAAGCGCAGCTTTGAGCCAGTGAATCCCAGCTGCTTCGTCACTTGACACGGCCTCCTTATAAGGGCCTGGGCATTCAAATCAGCCTGATTTGACACCAACATCTTGCTTAAACCATCAAATCAGTGGTGATTTAAAGCACGTGATTACCAAATCTTGAAGAAATCGGTATTACCGATACTGACGACAGTTAGACAGGAGAGAATAGGACGGTTGAGACTCTTTTTAGGGGAGAGATTAGGACGGTTGAGACTCTTTTGAGAGGAGGGACCAGGACGGTTGAGACTCTTCTCCAATAGGGTCGCAGGAGGGACGAGGATGGGCGAGACTCTTCTCCAGTCAATGCGCAGGATACGAATCTGCTGCGATCCCATTCGTCAGCACCAGAACGACGAGTCTCCACGCTCCAGCTTGATGCTTCTCATGTCGCCAAGCCACTAGACGCCCACTCCGACTCTTACACAAATATGAGCACCTCTCTACGCACTCTCGCCACCAGAGCCTCGCGCTGTACATTAAGCAGCCGCCGTCTGCTCCACGGCACGCCCTCGCGCTCCTGGGACGAGGTGCGACCCCAGCGCCACCCTAATGAGATCCTGAACCCGCACCTCCACCCACCGCAGACCGTGTCCGTCATTGGCGCGCCCATGACTTGTACGTGATGGTGTTAAACAGAAGCTGGCTGGTGATAATTGTGCTGACCAGAAACGCATTGATTATAGTGGGCCAGCCTCTGCTTGGGACGGACTCGGGTCCTGACCTTCTACGTGAAGCAGGTACCAGCGGTATAAACACGCCCTCGTGATGGGTTCAGTGGATGTTTAACGTCGGTGTTGTGGCGTTTGCAGGACTGCACAAGGTGCTCGTGGACCTCGGCTGGTCTGTTGAGGAGAACGGCAACCTGGATTTCGTTCCGCCAAAGCGCAGCGACCCATCCATGGACCCCAAATACGGTAACGCCAAGCACTCGTTCCCCGTGGGCAACGGCTTGAAGCAGATCAAAGAAATTTACGAGCAGAAGGCCAGCGAAGGCAAGTTCTGCCTGGTTCTTGGTGGGGATCATACCATCGGCGCCGGTTCGTTGGCCGGTCTGCTCTCCGTGCATCCGGACGCCGGTGTCATTTGGGTGGACGCCCACGCCGACATTAACACGCCCACGACCTCTGGTTCAGGCAACATGCACGGCATGCCCATCTCGTTTCTGATGAAGGGCCTTGTGGACAACTCCAAGATCCCTGGTCTCGAGTGGCTGGTCGACGGCCCGACCATGAACCCGGACCAGCTCGTCTACATTGGGCTGCGTGATGTGGACGCCGGCGAGCGCCAGATCATTCGTGATCTGGGCATCAAGGCCTTTTCGATGCAGCAGGTGGATCGCTATGGCATTGGCAAGACTATGGAAATGGCGCTGGACCACCTTTGTGGTCAGAAGGAGCGCCCGTTGCACATGAGCTACGACATTGACGCCGTGGACCCCATCCTCGCCCCATCAACGGGCACCAAGGTGCGTGGTGGTCTCACGTGGCGCGAGGCCCATTACGTTGCTGAAGCCGTTGCTGAGACCAACCTGCTCTGCGGTCTGGACATGGTGGAAGTGAACCCGACGCTGTCTCCCGGCACCGGCGCCCAGATCACAGTGGACATGGCGCTGCTGCTGATCTCCTCGGCCCTGGGCAACCGTATTCTTTAGATTTATGGATAACCAAGAGATTAATCATGACCTTCATTGCTTTGGAGATTGGCGTGTCGATTATTAGAGAGGTTTCGCAGCGTGTTCTTTATCTTCATCTTCTAATAAACCTTCTAAAATAAATACATAGGGTTAGGGATATTCGAGTATAAAGGGACAATTCGGGTGATTGGCCTATGGCTGATGAATGGCTCTTTGTCTTTAGAAAAAGGGTTTATTGCAGAAGGTGATACATATTGATATTATTCGCAAGAGGTGATACAAAGGGTGTTTTATACACAACTAAAATACCATCTCCGGTAACTTACAAGGAACTGTAGCCATCTCCCAGCTTCGAGGAGAGACATTTCGTTGAATTGGGAACGCTTTTGCGTTTTGACGTACGAAAAAGTAAACAGGATGCCGTTAATCAACCTCGAACTCTGGGAGAACTCGTGGGCATGCATTTGTCTCCATACAGTCAACACGTCAGCTCTGAGAGCAGTGCGTCCTTCTGAGAGCAGTGCGTGCTTCACAGAGGGTCGCATTCTCACACTTCGAAACCAGCGGAAACACCATGGACAGCTTGATGAGAGAGAGGTGGGGCACTGGAAAGGCTGCAGTTCAAGCAATCAAAGACGTAGCACTCTCGCAGGGCAAATGCGCTGTTGTGCCGAAGAAGGGAGGAGCTTACCGGCTATTGCAGTGTGATAGTGCAAGCACGGGCTGTGAGTGGTATGTTCGCCTTGCACGATACCGGGACAAAATGGGACTTCGAGATTGGCATG